>PVKA01018713.1:0-43311 GCA_004027165.1 Ctenomys sociabilis
CCCACATTCATAGTGATCTTCCTGCTTTTTGCCTCCCATGTGCTGGGATTACAGGCGCGCGCCACCACGCCCGGATTGCATCGCCGGCTCAGCGCACCCGAAGGCGGGGCCGGCGCGGCTTGGGGAACCAAGGATCGAACACTGGTCCCTGTGCTTACCTAAGCAAGCGCTTAGTCCGCTGAGCTATACCGCCGGCCCTGCTTCTCCATTTTAAAAGTGTCCTTTTCTCCTTTTTTTCAAAACTACAGAGACATTTATAGAGATAAATTTTCTTTTTGTTTCAGGGATAAGTGCTTTTCCAAGTACCCATTATCACTAACTGGCTAGCTAAGTCCAGCATTTCTTATTCAGATCTTGAGGGGGGATAGCTAAAAAATATTTCACCAAAATTAAAATTCCCATCTACATTTAGAGTTGCAGGGTGCTATTTCAGGTGCTGGGTGCCTAATCTTTTCTAAAGCAGGCCTGAGCTCCTTTGCCTATTAATTTCACCGTTTCCCTTTAAAAGAACAAGAGACTAAGTTGTAGGCTTAAGTTTTTGCCCTGGCAGGAAATCAGTGACAAACTGAGAGATTAAAGGAGTTGGGACTCAGGCAAAAACTGAATGGAAGTCACTTTTTCCCTGAAATTGTTTCCAACACATGTGCAGCAGCAGTAAAGGTCCAGCAATAACGGCATTTACCTTGATCCTGCTATACCTGCAAGAAGTGTTGTCTTGCTTTGTGTCATTAGTTGCATTGACGGTACATCCTAGTATACGTTATGAAGTGGATGGATTTAAAATATTCTTTTTTTGGGCCGGGAAGATGACTCGGCAAGCAAAAGGGCCTGAGTTCAATCCCTGGTTCCGCCAAAAAAATTTCTTTTTTCTTCCGTCTAGTTTGTCTTTTTCCCTAAAATTTGTGGCACAATGCTGGGGAATGAGTGGCTGTGATGTGACTCCTGGGCCCGGCAGCAGATTGTTGAAAAAGTTTTAAACTTGGTAACATGAGATGAGATCTCACTCCGTCCACAAGTCTTGGTACCTGCTGGCTCACTCTTTTCTGTCTCAGCCAGGGCTCATCCTTTTCCTTTGAAAATCCTATTCAATTTTTGCATCTTCTGATTTTTATCTTGGCAAAACAAAAGCGAGCTACGGTGAGTGAGTGAAGGAGCCAGCGGAGGGACACTGGCAGGTAGAGGCCCCCACCGGTTGGCAGCATCCTGAGTGTGAGAACCGCAACGCAGAGTGCCAAGTTGCAGTGACAACTCCGCAGGCCTTTGGCTTTTGCACAGACCTGGGGTTGCACTGTAATACACTACACGTCTGTCCATGCACCCTTGCATTAGTACACCCATACTCACACCCTTTTCTTGTCCCTTGCCCAGCACTCTCTTCACTTTCTACAACTGATTTCTGATCAGCAGAAGATACTTCTTGCTGGGATTCCAGCCTCCTTCTCTGTGCCTTCTTAACCTTCTGTCTTATGCATGGATCACTGGTTAGCTTAGAAATGCACGGACACAAAGGGGGAGCTGACATGTGCGGTTGGATGGCCATAATGGGTGTTTATAAGCCTAATCCATCACGTTTAGTGGACACCTCCATTTTTGTCCCTCTGAAAAGGTATAAATAATAAAATGGGACTGCTCCAGCTCAGAGGTGCCTTGGTAAATATTTTAACTATTTACAAGATCACACCAATAACAAAAGAAGCATCTGTACCATCCACACAGGGGCCTCCTGTCATTAAGAGAGACCCAGATGGCTACTACCATTCAAGCAACAATAACATTTCTAGTGACAAAGGCTTTGTAATACGGCTTACATTTCTTCCCATATCACATTGTGATTTTCTGAAGTTGTCCTCTTTTCTTTTTCACTGCCCCCAGCAACCCTTCTAAAGGAAATCTCTCCAGACACATTTTTGCCTTAAAAAGAGGAGAAAGCTTTGGAGAATCCCAGTATGCATGTTTCAAAACCGAATCCAGAGAGAGGTCTAAACAATTATAAACTGCAACTTCTCAAAGTCCCAAATATTGGCATGGCCCTCTCCTCCTATGGGCTACTCCAAGCCTGGCAGTGGGGAAGCGCTCCAGTTAGGTCTCAAATGCACTGTGCCGGCTCATACTGAGTACATGAGTCTGCATCATTTGGTTTGATTTTACCCTTTCCTGACAACCATAAGCAGAATGAATAGCAGAGGGCCTGGGAACCCCAAAGGTGACTTTTGGGTTGAAGGTATTGCTTCTTTAGGATCCCGTGCCTGTCAATGGAGGCTGGGCTCGGTGTAATGGTTTTTGAAATCTATCATCCCTTCACACTTCTTTCTTTTGCTTTGCATGAACAGAACAGGAAAAATCCACAGCTTGTTGCAGCTTTGTAAGTGATGAAAACTTAATTTATCTCCAAAGCACCAAAAGAATCAATCTTGCAATTATACAAAGATGTCAAAGAAAAAGCAGAAGAGTGGGGGAATTTAAAGAAGCCACATCCTGGTGTTAGGAGTGGATCTGGTTTGCATCTTAACTCTGTTCTTTCTAGCTGTGAATCCCAACCCAGCTGAGTACCTGTCTGTTTTGGGCTTTGGTTTTGATGTATAACGTGGGGCAATAATGACATGGTCTTCCAGGGGTAACCACGTGAAATACAGGAGAGGACATATTTAAAACAGGCAGCTAAATGCACTATAAAAGCTGCTGAACTAATACTGACAAACTTATTATAAAGAGACTAACTCTTTAGAAAGTGGTAGTGGCCAGTGCAGCTTCCTTCCGGGAAAATCCAAAAAGAGAAAGAAAAATCAAATTGTGCAACCCTTCTTCCGGTCTTCCAGAAACTGAAATGCCCATTTTTTACCAAAGGCTCTGTTTAATTTTGGAGTTCCTGCTTTCCAAATTTGGTCAATAAAATTAACAGCCTCCTTTTGAGTAGAACATCACACCTCCAAATGAGCTCAAGCTGGAGCTGTGATTGTCCTGCGGAATGTGAGGTTTACATTTCACAGCTCCTCGCCAAGTAATGAATGAATCGGGAGCTCGTAAACAAACGAGATCCTCACTTCCCTTGTTCTGTGGCCCCCAACGTGGGCTGTGTGCTGCAAAGAAAAATATTTATCCTGTTTGTGTGGCGCTGGGTCCCTGAATGGCCCACCAATAAAACAACACCATAAAGGGCATTTCACAGCTGAGCTCGCAATTTAATAAACAGATGCAAACAGAAGGCCTCCGAGGTCAACAATTAAAAATAAACCAGCTTAGGGTTCTCCTTGGAATTCTCCTTGTCTATAAAGTCCAGAGGACCAGGCCCTTGCAGCTGTGGCAGAGGGTGAGGGGTGGGAATGGAGGTTTCCCAGCCCCAAGGAGCTCGGTGGGGTTGTACCTGTTAAGTGATTATTCTATAACCTCCTTTCTACCACAAGAGGGAAAGTTAGAAAGCACATGAAATAAACAAAATGAGTAGAAAAATCATACAGGACCCTTGGCTGATAGCAAATACTGCACTGCCAGTTTCTCTGTTTTCTGTGCTAGTGACAGCAAATACTGCACAAATGATCTGAGACGATGGACAGTCAAGGAATCACTTTTGTGCAGTTGATTTTGGCATTAATTTTCATAAAGTTGCACATGCATGTGAGTGTGTGCATGTGTGTGCATGTGCATTATGATGTTTGCAAGACAGCACAGCCGCTAAACAAAGGCATGGGAAGCTGAGCAGGCCCACCTTCCCGTATCCACTTCTGGCTGTAAATCCCTGCTCAGGCCAAGCCTGCCCAGCAGCATGTGTGTTCTTGGTGGCTTCATTCTGCTTTTATGTGTGACTTCAGCAGGATGTCACCTCTCTCTGCCTCAATTTCCTTTCCCCAAGAAGGGAATAATCACAGTACCTAGGTGGTGGCTGCAAAATGTTGAGTAAGGACTCCATGCTGGGTTCCTTAAAGCTCTGGAGAAAGAGCTTGTCAGCAGCAAGGGCTCAAAAACGCGCTGGCTACACGCTGGCCAATCCAAGTCTTTGGTACATCTCCTCCTTCAAAGGCTTTTCACCACACAGTATTCTTTTGCAAATGTGAATGAAGCAAAAATGATCAGAGGCCTTTCCATAAAGGTATGTTGTGGTCTGTGCTGCACAAATTCACATGCATGTGAAGAGAAATCTTGGAATAAAGACTGTGTCCCACAATTGTATTATTTTTCAGTTTCATGTCTCTGACAGATAAAAAAACTTTACCCAGCACATACACACACACACACACACACACACACACACCCCTATGAACATTTTCACGTATTTGAAAGCAACTGAAAGAATTGTTAACTTTTCTTATGTTAGTTACATAAAGTTTTTTCCCTCCATGACTTCTTTCATATTTATGAAAGGAACTGAGTAAAGGCTTTCCCACACAGCTTGTACATGTAAGATACGTTATATCAAACTTTTATGAATGTGAACAATATAAGAACGTTCTGAGCTTTAGTTTTCAAAATTCTGTGAAAATTCTTTATTAGTATTAAACCAATGGAAATAATATGAATATCTTGGTGCAGATTTATTCTTTGTAGAATTCAGAAAATACACTACCTGAATAATATGTACTAATGTATAAGTCTAGTATTTATTGATATGGCATTCTTAATTAAATACATCTCTGGATAATGTATTTCAATGTCAATATTTGAAAATTAATGTTGATGTGACATAATTAATTCTTTTTTTGAGTGTAAGTGTGCCAATTTAGTAGTCTTTCAAATCAAATTAGCAATAAGACTTTTAAGAATAAAAATAAATAAATAAATTTTAGAAAGTAAAATTAAATTAAATTTTGTACATATTAGATCTGTAGGTCAACTGAAGTGTATTTCTCATATGATACTAGGCTTATTTATATAAGATTGTATTATGAAGGTGAATGGTCTACTAAAAGAGAATTTTGTTAATCTGGGGAATTTCCCCACTACCCTCTAAGATGAGTTTTGTGTGTGTGTGTGTGTGTGTGTGTGTGTGTGTGTGTTCAATCCCCAGCACCATGTGCTATGCCAGTCCTGGAACCATCTTTCTTTAAATGGAATATGGACATTTAAAAAAGTGAATTTTATGTTTTTAAGTTATTATGCATATTTAAAAAAATTTATGTTATACATGCTTTCAAACAACTTGCTGATGGACAAATATTGCCTTTTTACTTACCAGGAAGATATGTGCAGATATCCCACCACGTCTGTAGAACAGATCAATTTGTGAGCTGCCATGTTCTTTCTTTTTACTGGAGATGATTTCAATAATTTTCATTGAAATTTAGGCAGTTTTTGTCAAGTGTAAATTTTAATCTTTATGCTCAAAAAGTGCTCTTGTTTGGAGTCTTCGTGCAGTTTTAGAGATCCAGGGTTTCTATGGGGTCGGAGACTTCCCTCTGGCAGGCCCCGCCCTCACCTGCAGTGGGAATGCGTTGAAGCCCGGATGCTTCCTGAGGCCTTCCCGCTCCCTCCCACAGAGTCCTGCTAATTCGGACAACCTCCCCACATTCCTCACCCATAAGAGGGGAAATGAAGGATGGGTTCCAAGATAACCATAGCTGCGGGGGCAGACCTCCTTCCAGGACCTGGCTGCGTCTGGCAGCCAGCATGGAAGGGGACCTGTGCCATGTGGTGGGCCACACCGCACCCTTCCTATCAGCATTGGAACCCTGGAGTTATTTGAGTCCCCAATATAAAAGATTACCATGGTGGATCTAATTCATACAGTGAGGAGCCAGAAGACTATGGCAGCTGAGTGCTGGGGAACTCACTGACATACCTGGCACTCGCATGTCCTCCCCAGACACACTGGGGCTCGCCCACACTGGCTCGTGGGGCTGTCAGGAATGGGGGTGTTTTGTGCTTATTTGCTTTCCACTCCTTCCTGCAGGAGTCACTTTGGGAGCATATAAACTCAGGTGTAGTTCCCTCCAAAGCTTCATTTTCCCCTTGTGAAAAATGAGAAAACAAAACCACTAGCTGGGTAGCAAGATTCAGAAACAGTCTTCCTCTCCTTTGGATGTCAGAGACTTCTCTTTCTTGTCACTGCATCTACTGCTCCTTATTAATACTGCAGAGTCCCTCTCGCTGGCACCTTTTTCTCTCCTTCTCTGTTCAAGCCTTCATGGGGTGATTTTCACCCTGCTGTTAGCAAAGAAGAAACAGATGTTCAGAGGTGAGGTCCCTCCCTGTTTCCCATCACTTCATGACTAAATAGCTAAATTGGACATTTTTCAACCATAACTTTTATTTTTTATTTTGATCTAAAGCTAAAAGCCACTTATAGTTAAGTAGAACCTTCATAGAGAAAAATACATAGAATAAAAATGCACTACACAAAGAACTACAAAGCAGGCACTTGAGAAATGACAGTTTAGTTCAAGATCTGGAATCTCCATTTCCCTCATTCTTTTCTGACCAGAATATCCAAAATCAATGAAGCAACTGTTTTGACTTTTCATTTTTTAAAAAAGTCATTTATTTATTTGGTATAGGGTCTCACTATGCCTGTTGGACTCGTAGTAATCCTCTTGTCTCAGCCTCCCCAGCTCTGGGATTAAGGGCCTGCACCACTACACCTGATTTTGGTGGCTTGCACTGCATGCCCAGGGTTCCAGGGCTGGCACAGCATGTGGGCATGGGCATTGAACTCAGCCCCTTGCACTTGCCAGGCAGGCATTTAGACCACTGAGCTATGTCCCTGAACCTATTCTGACTTTTCAAATAATCATTTCTTTCATTTAATTTATGATTTCTATCTAGCTAAATATTCATAACCAAGATAATTTGGTTCTGCATCCTTTTGAACATATAACAACATATATTATACTTATATTTACTTACCTGTGTTTTCCTACCTTTTCTAGACAGTAGTTTTGTAAGATTGATCTTTGTTTAATGATGATATGGTACATTTATCTCCTTCATGCTTAAAATGGATTCCACTTTGGGACTGTATCCTGATTGATTTGTCCATCTCCAGTTGGTTGATATCTGATCTGTTTCCAGTTTTTCTTTGTAAACTAGACTGCAAAAACTCTTCATATGTCTCCATATCCACACCCTTTCCCAAGTGACTTAATTTGGTTCATGAAAATAAGTGATGATATTTCAGGCATCGCTTAAGGTCAAGAGGAGTTGTATATGTATACCTACTCTCCTGAGCCTGTGTCATCACATTTAGGGGACCGTAGGCACACTATTCCCAGATGTTAGGGGAAAGCTGAAAGATGTGGGGCAGAAGAGCACATGAAAACATGAGCAAGGCCAGCCAACCTCTGTTGAGCTCCATGATACACAGGCAGAAAATGATCATTGTGGTATGATGCTGACCTCTTGGAGTTGTTTGTTACACATCATTCATTTTATTTATTTTTTAGATCATTTCTTTTCTTCTTCTTCTTCTTCTTCTTCTTCTTCTTCTTCTTCTTCTTCTTCTTCTTCTTCTTCTTCTTCTTCTTCTTCTTCTTCTTCTTCTTCTTCTTCTTCTTCTTCTTTTTCTTTTTTCTTTGGTTTTCAGGATGCTTGAAAGCATCCTGAATAAGCACTTGCTTGGTGAGTGCTTATTCTACTGAACTATCTCCCCGCGCTTTTAACATATTTAGTACAAGGTCTACCGGGTCTCATTACACAGATCAGACTCCTGTTTTCAGCCTCCGAAGTGCTGGGATTACGGGCGTGTGCCACCATGCCCAGTCTCACATTATTTAGAAATAGGTAATTGATATTAGAAGTGGAAACACATCAGATGCAACATGTTGGTAAATGTTCTTATCAAAATTAGTCATTTTAACTCAGGTTTCTTGAACTACAAAGCCTGAGTTCTTTCCCTGTGTTGGATCTTGGTCTTTTTTAAAAATTATTTTTAGTGAAAGTGTTAACTAGAATTTGGAAACATGTCTTAGTGTATAGTATAAATACGAATAATCTATCAATGGCTGTTCTAAAATTCTCTTTATAGTTTTTATTTGTTTGCTTGCTTTAGTTTTTAATTTTTATTTATTTGTCTTACATTTGAAAGGTCCAGCTCCAAAGCATCTCTTCTTCAACTTACTTGGAGTTCTTTCTTGTGATCTTCTCATTGTTCTCATTCAGAGTAAAGGTATCCAGAAATCTGGGCTGATACCTATTCTGGATCAACTGGAAGCCAGGGGTCTCAACCAATGGCCTTTATGACAAACTTATCCCATAGAATTTATTTTAGAGTAGAAAGTGTAAAAACAACAACACCAAAAAGAAACAGGAATTTTTCATAAAAATTTAGACTTTAAGTTTTACTGGAAACATCAAAATATTTGTTAATGTAGGGCCGGCATCACTCTTGCAGAGTGAATATTGAATGAACCTGAGAAATCATTATCCTTTTGACAGGCCCCTTCTCTGCCCTGGCCTCCCCCATCCTGAGACTGAACCTTGCTTGCCTGTTAGAATAGCCTTTAAAAGACTGTTTTCTAATAATAGAAAACATTTCTCTAACAAAAATGGGACCATAAAAGAGACTGAAAGTGAGTTCTAATTTATTTTTCTAGCCATGGAGGCCCTAATAAAAGTCTTTGTTCTATGACTAATGTGCATTACACCTTGTCACTCAGTCCTTAGCTCCAAAACCTCCAGTGACTCCCCACTGTCTATTGAATAAAGTCCAAATCCCTTGGCATGGCATTTGATCCTTTCACAGTCCCGGTGGAATTCTCTTTACAGCTGTATCTCCTACCAGCGCTGCGGCTCTAGAAGCCTTGTGCAGATCAGAATATCTGCATCTCCATGATTACACTACTCACTTCATAACTCCTTATTTCAGTTTATGCTATTTTCTCTTCCTACCATCTCTCTCTGCCTCTGTCCTTTCATCTTTCCCCCCACCCACCCCTCTCTCCCTCCTTTTCTCTTCTCCCCTTCCTCCTTCTCTTTTCCCTTCCCTTCTCCTGGCCTAGGCATGAAGCAACATGCTCCTCCCTCACTGGAGTCTCCACTTTTATGTGTTGTCATTTCAAAGCATTATTCCTTCAGTTCTGGTTTATGATTGTGAACAAAAGCTAACGTTTTGCTGAGTACTTCCTCCACACCAGGCATGTGCCTTTCATGTAAGTCATTAGATGATGCAGCTTCTTTCTGAGAGAGATGAGCACATGATCCCTATTTTAAGGATTGTCCTATCTGTGATCAGATAGGACCAACGTCATGCACATGTAACTCCTACAAGTGGTACTTTTACTCTGATATTTTGGTTTCAGATCCCAGGTTCCTAATCACTATTCTAAATTATCACTCTAGCTTCTTCCACATGATCAGAGAACAGTTGCATATAGTTTATTCTTTTCCCCAGTCCGTTCTGACATAATTCTTAACATATTTAATATATTAAGTGTACAAAGATTGTGGAATGAATTATAGAATCAGTAGCACAGAGTGACCTTACCATCACACTGTTCTTCATAACACTATGCTACTTACTTCCCAAGCCTTTGTTGGTCATTTGGACATGGACATCTGAGCCAACCTAGCCAATCAACTTTTTCTCTTCTCCCAGTATCTCTGAGTTTCCAATGGGCAAATGGTCCAAGTCCAGCCAATCAGAACCCTTCTGTAGGACTTATTTGTCTACCATAAGAAAGATCATCTGTCCACTATTGGTGATAAAAGCTGTAAAATATAAAACTTAGATATTCTTGGCTGCAGAAAAGAAAATCAGACAATAGATAGTGAAAATAAAAAAAAAAAATATGCCACAGGAAGCTTCAAGATAAATGAGAGAGATGCTAAGCTATATTCAAATTCATTATTTGTTATTTTTTTTGTCTAAAATTAAACACTTTCGTTCACTTCCCCCACTTTAGATTGCCAGTTTTTTGGAACCCATGAGTCAATATATTCCCTTTTGTGAATAAACTAATAGGAA
The DNA here is from genome assembly GCA_004027165.1 of Ctenomys sociabilis. NCBI lineage: Eukaryota > Metazoa > Chordata > Mammalia > Rodentia > Ctenomyidae > Ctenomys > Ctenomys sociabilis. The sequence continues at coordinate 9,890 of PVKA01018713.1, forward strand.
TTGTGTTTCTGTTGCTTCCACCCAAAACAGGAGAATAAGGAATATAGGAGAGGTAAAAGTGTGAACACAGATAGAAATAAACAATGTCATGGACTTATTTAAGATTATATACACATGCATGAAGCTTTATAGAAGAAAATGAACTTGAAAATAAAAAAAAATAGGATTTTTTTTTTCGTTTCAGTATGTATGGCACCTGGTCTTGTGACCTGCATATAGTGAATAAAAAATGGGTGACCCAGTATTATAGAATGTTGGCCAGATGAATGGAAGAACAGAAGAGCAAAGTAAACTTTCTACTAGGTTGAGGGAATTGTAGGTGGTGCAGGTAAGGTCTCTCAAACAGGGGAATATGTTTGGGTCCTGAAAGGACCACTGTATATAATGGATAGGAAAGGAAACGCAAGATAGTAACACAGACAGAGGGAAATGCTACGTGACAGCAAGAAGTCGAGGGGGTGTGGTGCACCCTACAAACCGAAGAATCTCTCTGAGGCTGGGTCAAGATGATAGAGAAGGAGGACAGGGCATGCAGCTGTTGAGGTGGGCTATGCCGAGCCATGCAGATAGGAAGATTAAATATTTATAGAAGCTCATTACTGATGCTGTGCGTATGTGACAAGTATGATTTAATTTAAACCTCCAAGGTTTAAGTACCCTAAGTACAACTGTATCTTTTTGAAATTCATTACATGACATTAATAGGTTTTTTCTCAGCCTCAGTGGTGACTGTGCTTGGAATTTACTTCCATCTCTCATCCCTGGGGTCAGTGACAGTCCATCCTGACCCCCATCTTTCCTCTCTTACCTTCCTTGGGAACTAAACGTTGGCTGCTAGAAAGCTTCTGGACCTTATCCCCTGAAAAGGGAAGCAATTTTGCTTCCAAAGCTTTAGCAGAGAAATTACTATTACCATGAGGACCATTAAATAAAAGATTTTGCATCAAAAAGCTATTTTCTTGATCCTCTGAGTCATCCATTAAGTGTAATCCAACAAGAATTTTTTAAAAAATGTGTAAAGAGCCCTATAATGCAGTGAGCATCTGCTAGGAATATTTAAGGTCTCAGAGCACTCAGGGACAAAACCTCCTTCCCTAAAGATCTCATAGCCATGCCAACAAGGAAAGATCAATATAATTTAATGTGACATTAGTACTTCCAGTTTTTTGTTATGTAGGCAGAACCCTGGCTGGGCCTTGCCCCTGAGCTATGTCTCCTGCACTGTGTATTTTGATGCAGAGTTTCCCAAAGTCATTTAGCTACACACGGTGAGCTCAGACCTGACACCCTCCTGCATCAGCATCCTAGGGTTCTACAATTAGAGCTATGTGCCAAGTCGCTTACCTTGCTTCTTTTCTAAAATATATAATGCTTACATGTTGCCAAGCACTTTTGTTTTCAGTCTTACATCTAGCCTCATCTACGTAGTGGATGCTACTAGTGACCTGTGTTTATATTGGTGGGTGACTAAAAAGAGGCAACCTTGGGTCCAAACCTTATCTCAGTAGTTATTGATCTATCACTTGTAGGTTAAGTTTTGCTGCAATTACAGAGAACCCTGAAATCTCAGTGAATTAAGAAAAATTTACTTCTTAAGTATGCCTATGTAGTCTACAGAATCCCTGGAAGCTTTGCTTCTCATATTCATACTCCAGAACTTGGGGAGCTGCAATAGTCACTTTTCATGTGTTGCTTTCACAGAGACAAACAGTGCTCACTCCTAGCCTTTGGCATGTTCATCTGACTAGTGTTCTGGCAAGTGGGATTTTAGAGACAGAACATACAGAGACTTTGGAAAGTATTCATGTGGCTGATCACATACTTTTAAGTATCTGTCACCATGAGAAACACATAATCAGACTAACTCTGTAGTGGTGAGGGAGATTAGCTGGCCATGGGCCTACCCGCCGAATAAGTGTTTATTGCTCTCTGCCACTGCGATTTTGTGATTGTGAGATGCATAGCTACCGCTCGCTACTGGGGAAATGTGTGATAATACCATGTCAAAAGCTGTGACAGCCCACCCGAGTCAAACTGGACTCTTCCTGTTTGACCCCATGGGAGCTGAGAAGATGGCTCTAATACCAGAATATTGTAAATTAGCAATAATCAAACTCAGATAAACCTCACTGGCTAGGACACTGCCACTGCACAAAGCTCTAGAACATTCTCCCAGAATAAAAACAAATTTAAAAATATATATATTCTGTGACCCCGCCAATAAAAACATGTGAAACTGGGAGGGGAAAGACAGCGATGGGTAGGTGCAGAAAGCCAGACTATGTGGTTGTATGTATTTATAAACCTGCCATAATGAAATTCATTAATCTGTAAACAAACAAAAAACTTGGGGGACCTAATAGCTAAAGATAATTGTTGGTTGACAGTTTATTGAGCAGTATTATGTCTTGGCTCTTGGGGTATGTGGTGGAGGTAGTTTGTCTCACTGAATTCAAGTTCCTCCATCAGTCCCATGCTTGTGCTCTTTTTGGAAAATTGTGAAGCCCTGGGGGCACCCATATGCAGACCATGCATTTTTTGGTTCCTGTCTAGACCACTCAACCGAAAACTGAAATAGCTGAACTGAAGGAGGAGCTGAGTTGGGGAGCTGAAGTAGGGGAAAGGCAAGACTGGGGGGGGCACACAGAGCTTTAAAAATAGTGGGAAACATATTGCATAATGACCTGTACATAAACAGTGCAGTAGTCTCAGTGTCTCTTCCCATGACTCAAAGCACGGGCTCCGAGGAGTGTGTGTTGGTTGTCTCAGATTCAGGAAAGGGGTTTGCTTTCCAGCCAAAGTAAGGGCACCTCTGCCTGTCTTGCTGAAAGGCCGAAGTGGGACCATGTGGGAGTCCATCAGTGTCAGAGGAAGAATGCTCTGCTGCCCAGCATCCACTTCAGTGCTGTGCCAGTCAGAAGAATACCGACTTTGTGAGCCGCCTCCGTTATTGACTCTCAGGGGCGTGGCCCCCAAATAGCTCCATTTCATCCATGAGGAAACTGAGAGTTGGGGAAGCTAAATGTACCTGAGGCCATTTTTATAAAGAGTTGTAGTCAGGGTACAGGATTAGAATCCACGTTTTGCTGAATTCATTTTTATACATTGAGAAATGAAGCTTCTGAACCCTAAACATCCTATTTAGACCTTCTATCTGTTTCTAAGGAATGAGGCAGGATAGAGGGCAGTAAAACTGCTATTAGTGAGATGGTATACAGCGGCCTTTCTCCTCCACATGTCTGCTGAGAATCTCTGGGCCCATGGTGGCTCATCAGGGCCCCGTGCAAGCCTGCTGTTCCAGGACAAGACTTGAAGGTAGAGAATCCTTTAGAAGCTGGATGGGTCTTATGTTCCTACATAATCCAGTGTCTGCCATGGGCCAGGTATATGGAATATCTTCGAACCCATAATAGTGAGAGAAAAACTGAAATCAGAGGCCGGGCCTGGTGGAGCACACCTGTAACCCCAAACCTCTGGGAGGCTAACACAAGAGCATCCAAGATCCTCCTACTAGCCCTTCTCAGCGCCCAGCTTGACAATTTGGCAATTTAGCCAGACCCTGTCTAAAAATGCAAAAAGCAAAAAACAAAAAGAAAAAAAGCTAAATTCAGACAGAGAAACTGACTTGCCTATATATAGCCCAAGGTAAGGCAGGTGACCCCCCACCGGTAGGTAGAGCAGGTGTCCCTCATGCAGGGCAGCACTCTTTCTGCTGAGCCACGTGCCCCCCCACCCCAACACACTCCACACTCACTCTTTCCAGGATGTGCTCACAGCAGGGGCTGATCCTGGGACTCCTCCCTCCTCAGGCTTCTCCCTGATGAATGCCACTCTCTGGTTATGAGGCATGAGCAGAGAATTCTAAGAAATTAAATGTTTGTAAACTAGAGAACCTCATGATTTTTTTTTCTAATTACTTTTGATTTTTCTTTTGGAGAGGGGGAAAGGGTGGGATTAGAAGGCTCCACTGAAACGTACAAAATCTATAGCCAATAGGGGTCTAAAGGAATGTTCACTAGCATATGCTAAAAAAAGTGACCTTGATAGCTGGGTATTTTTTTTTCCAAATCACCAAATCTATATTAATATTCACATATAATTTTAGGTGGTGAATATTGTAAACATATTTACTCACATGAAGTTTTGCTTTATTCTGTCTTTTTGAGTATACACATGCACAATGATGCAAGGACCCACCATTTACTGACTGCATACTTTTTGGCAACAGTCATGTGATTGAAGAATGCCGATTGTATTATTCCCTTTGGGATGGCTATAATGCAGTACAGGAGGCTAGGTGGCTTATAAAGAAGTTTATGTAGCTGAGGTCTGGAGACCCATGGGCATGGCAGTGACATTGACTTAACTAAGCTGAGGACCTCCTGGTGAATGGCACTGCAGTGGCCGGGCAATGTGTGTGAGAGGGATCTCATGGTAAGACAGGAAGCCAGAGAATGAGTCAGAGGTGGAGCTTGGGCTTTTATCAGAAGAGACTGTCACGGGAGCTAGCTCCGATGTTTAGCCAGAGCTACGTGAATCCCCTCTGAAGCCACTCCATTGGTAACCTTAGGGCCTCCCACTATGCCTCACCTCTCAAATGTTCTACCACCTCTTCACACTGCCACACTGGGGATTATGTCTCCGACACACAAACCCCTGGGTAAAAATCACAGCCGCACCATGGCCACACTGCAGGCCTGCCCCCTACATTCATGTGGAAGACTGGTGGAGAAATGTTCTGAGAAGCTCAAGCAGAGTGCAGGTGTGCTCCTCCCAGGATGAGACACAAGCAGGAACCAGTACTTGGTGAGCCAGGGACAGAATAGCTTCAGTCTTTTTTTCAGGGGTGTGACGGTGTCTCACTTTGTTCCTCTCTGTGCTGTTGCTTAGCTTTGGTTTCTCTGTGAATTCTAGCAGTATTCTCCGCTGCAAATAAAAGATGTTTAGGTCTATCACGAGGTCAAGATGGCCTAGTTGTTTTTCATCCAGTCCAGGCAGTGACTAGTTTGGGTCATTCTCATCATAAAGCTGTAGATGATGGAGCCTCAAGCTTTTCCCTTGACATTTGCAGGATCATACCCTGTGTTGCCTCTTACCAGGCCTTCCAGATGCCCAGACAAGCTACCCTTGCAGCAGGAGGGAGGGCTGGATTGAGCAACATGATGTGCTGGTGTGTTTCATTTCGGGAGAAGAGTTAATTTCTTTATGAGCAGGTTATTTAGAAAGTGACAGCTTTGCAGCTGAGAACTCTTTTTACTACTCTCCTATAATCTTAATAGCTAATGCTTTTTTGATTGCTTGCTATGTGCCAAGCATGACTCTAAGCATTTCCCTCATATTGGCTCATTACATCTTCATAACAATCTGATGGGACAGTGCAATTATGGGCATCCTTTTAGAATTTAAGAAATGAGGTTTGGGGAGCTTTCCCATCTTGCCCAAAGTAGGGTAGATGTAGAACTCTGGCAGCTGAGCTTTGGAGTCTACCTCTCTTCTACTAAGAATTTGGTGGTGATAGCATGGTAGCTATCTGTCTGCCATAGTAATAACATCTTGTATTATTATCTCATTAAATCTATACAAAAGCCTTAAGTTGTAGTCAGTCCAGATGTGGAAACTGAGACTTACTTAGATTAAGGGGTTTGTGCCAATCCCCATAGCCAGCAGGGCTAGTTATATCTTAAGACTTATGTCTAGCTAGCTCTTAGCCACTGGGCTTCAGTTTGTAGCGTGGTCTTAAAAAACAGAGGCTAAGCTCTAACAGAGAATGCTAGGAAGTGAATAGTCATAAGAAGAAGGAGAAGGATAAGAACGAAAGGGGGAGAAGAGGAAGAGAAGAAGAAAAAAGGAGTTGTTTTGCAGATTTAAAAAGAATAAGCAAAAATGGTAAGTTTGAAGCAGTTTTCTACATAGACAGGGAGGACACACACGTTCATGGAACCCTCTAACTCTATGCCCTGCCTGAAACAGATGCTTCGGAGAGGAAAGAAATCTGGTTCGATATGGAGCAACTTCTCAGTTCCAGCAGCTAAAGAGTTCAACTTTAAGCCGATCATTGTCAGAAGGGAGCAAAAATAACTTGCCAAAAATCAGGAAGAGTAAGATGGACAGTAAGTTATGAACATAAAACTCTTTGTACCTGACCCAATTAACCCCAACCCAAGGCAACCCTGTGCCTCTAAGCTATTCATTTAAGGGTTTTACGATTTATAGGCAGCCTTTCTCAGGGGAGGTCCTGCCTGGCTCTCATTTCACAGCAGCACATGTGTAATCCTGCTGTGTCACAGCTACATGATTCAGCCAAGACCGCAAAATGCACGTTTCCCAGGATGGAAGAAGAGCCAGGGGTCCCGCTCAGTGTTGCTTTCTACTAAGGGTGAAGTAGAAGGCTATACCCTCAGGCCTCTCCTTCCATTCCTAGGACAGGCTTGGTGGGGGATGGGGCATTGCTCCACTCTGCACTTAATATGCAGTCTTTATGGCAGTTGACTCATAGGCATCAGGCACTGTAATAAAGTAAAGCCCAAGTCACAACCACTACCTTTAGGAACAGGGAAGACTAGACAAGCACAACAAATCTGTTGGGTAGGCACAGAGCCCAGACCAGGGATTAGCATCCTGTTCTTCAGATAAAATGTTTTCGTGAATGAAGAGGATTTGGCTAAACTAGGAGCCTAGAAAAGATGGTGATTTCTAATAATGTCACAAAAGGAAGTTTGGAGATGGGGCTGAGACTAGGGAAGCACATGAAGAACTAGACTGAGCTACTACCACCCACCTCTTCCTAGGGTGACAAAGCTGAAAGGGCAGGTGGCAGTGAGAACACAGAGAATTATGAAATCAAAGCAGAAGGAAATAGACATGGTAGAACTTATAGTTTGGGTGTTTGTAAGGGTAACAATATAATACAGGACACATTCTATAAGATTATTTTAAAATGAATCACCCAAAAGAATCATATACAAAGAGTACAGGAAATCTATTTACATACTAAAGACCAAAAAATTCAGCAAAAGACTCGGATACTGTGGCAATGTCTTCATGAGTCCAGCTGAACACCTAGAGCTGATAGCATTGCCTGCCATGAGGCAAACTGGAGGCCTAGAGCCCATGACAATGTCTCACTCAGGCCTGTTTCATGGATTTGTAGTGGAAAGAGTCAAGGTCAGTGGTGGAAGCTAAAAAGTCTGTGCTATCAGGATGAAGGATCTGTGCCATCAGGCTGAGGGGTCTGAACTGGAGCCAGGAAGTGGTACTCAAGGTAAGAACCTGAGCAGCCCTGAAAGTACCACAGCCATGCTCAGCAAGTGAGGTTCTGAGCTCCTCCTGGGATGTGAACAGCCAAGTCAGTATCAGAAAAGCCAGTCTGATGGGATTCTCCAGGAGACTGAGCAGTGCACCACCTTCCCATCCAGAGCCAGGAAGTGATGCTCAAAGTGAGAACCTGAGCCCCCTCAAAATGAACCACAGCCATTCTCAGTGACAAGAAGGTCCAGAGCTCCTCCTCCAAGGAGAACAACAAGTTCACCAAGAAAGCCAGCATGACAAGTTTCCCCAGAAGAATAGCTCAAGAGAACTAGCAGCTTCCAACAGCTCCAACAGCTTCCCCAAACTGCTTCCCTAACAGCTTCCCTTCTTCTCCAGTCCTGCCTCTTATGCTATGACAACAATCTTCAGGTGGGCCTCCCACCTGCACCATGCTAGTTCAGTTCAGCTGGGTATAATGAGTTGACTGCCGGTTGTCAAGCCACCACAGTGGGCTATGCAAGGAGGCATGGTAGGCTCTTAAAAAGAAAGGAAGACTGTGTAGTTAGGAGTTGATTTTCTGGGAACATGAAACTTGGAGGAGCAAAGGACTGGATCTTGGGGTAGGTGGGAGGAAAATGATGGTGAGGTGCTGAAAAGTAGGTTGCTGGCTAAAGGTCATCAGTGTAGTCAAGAGAGGAATATCGAAGACTTGGAAGAAGTGAGTCAGAGAGAAAGAAGCTTCAGAGGAAAATTATAAGACCTGTGGTAAGGAGGGTGCTCAGAAAGACTGGAAGACAGCCTCTAGTTTTCAGGCTTGAGGTTTGGGAAAATCAGACTGCTATGATGCTTCCTCAAAAGCTCCATGAGCTCACAAGTGGGGCTTTGGGGAGGTGATCATACCATGGGTATGATTCTGGATTAGCCCACTTACGGGAGTTTTGCTGGGCAGTGAATCCCTGTGGAAGATGTGGGTCCCTGTGAGTGTGACTTGCAGGGTGCATGAACCTCTTACTTTGATCCCTACCTGCTTTGTGCCTGTGATGCTGGAAGCTCTTTATCCTACACCATGCCCCATTGCCATCCACCCTTCCTGGGGTCCAACTGACTATGGACTGAAACCTCTAAAGCTGTGACCCAAGATAAACCTCTCCTCCTCGAAATTGCAGGTGTTGGATATTGTGCCTCAGGAATGAGAAAATAGCTAACACAGAGATCCTCAGGTTTGTCTCCAAGAGCTTTGCATGAGTGTATTAAGTGATGAAAATGATCAGAAGCACCCTATACCTTCAGGAGTCACTGAGCTTGAGAATGGAAAATGCACCTTGGAGATATATATGAATTGTGTCATTTTAATCAGTATACTTTTTTGTGTCGGTATATGTGTAGTATATAGTGATTACATTGATTATGGAAAGTTTGACCTTGCTTTCTGCTTAAAGTGTTTGACTCAATATGTGGGGCTGTATGAAGTTATTTGAGAACACAGGATATTTAGTTATAATGTAGACATTGTTGCAGAGAGCCTAGATCTTGGCCATGGGGTTTCTATATGTTGGTAGTTAGATCCTTTGGAAAGAAGAGAGACAGAGATAGAGAGAGACAAAGAAGAAAGAGAGAGCAAACGATCAAGATTCCTCCAGGCGTTGCAATGGGCCTGCTGCTTTTGCTGCAAAAATAGCTCTTCCACATTCACTGGGTAGAACTACAATAAAACTCAAGCCCTTTTTGGATGCAATTATAACAGATTACCTAATATTCCCTTACATAGTACTCACTATAGACCAGTCACTGTTGACACTTCACAAGGATTTGCCTTACACGGCCATGTAGTGTATCTATGTACTGCTCCTAGTATGGAAATGAGAAAATACTGACTGTGTGCTGTGCTGAACTAAATGCACCCTGCTTAAACATGGTAGACAGCCAGACCTCCTTAAGGACAGAGCAAGCACTCAGGATCATCTATCCCCTTGCCTGCTTTCCTTTCTTCTTCTTTCCTGATTATATGCATGCATATGAGCACATATTACCCATACTCCCAAGGCAACTTATCTAGCTTTGTAGTCTCCAGCATTGTCAAGTTGATGCGATTCCAAATGTTCCTTGGTCAAAATAGACTTGAGAACCATCTAACTGTCCCATTCCCCTATGAGTAGGAATAGAAGATGCTTGTAGGGACAGAAAACTTCCTACCTGTCATACATAATGTTGAGCCTTGTATGCTTTTCTTAGATGCCTTTATCTCCAGGAAGGACCCTTGCTGAGTGGGATTCTGGTGTTGACTTCTCACCTCCTTCTATATTTTCCATCATAGAGTGCTGACTTCTATCAGTTTGAAATTGCACTGTGTACTCTATCTCTTCAATTAGGTTCGTTTGGATTTTCACCTTCACCTTCCTGGGGTATAGATGGCAAAAGTTCAATTTTTGATACTTACCTACCCACCTGCAGACTTTGTGTGACTCTGGCTCAGTGTGGGACAGCATGCAAGGCAGAGCCTACTTTGCTGCTTTGAAATTCTTTGGTTTGAACATCAGTGGGCCCAAGCATAAGGATGACCCATGGTTCATCTTCACTGGGGTTTTTCAATTTTGTCACTAACTGGAACCAATGAGATGCCGCTTTGTTGTAGGAGACTGTCCTACAACAAACATAGTATGTTTAGAAGTGTCTTTGGCTTCTGCCTTTAACCATCGGTACCTGCCATTCTCCTGGATGAGGCAGTTGTTTTTCAACTTTTCAGGAGTGACTCTCATTCCTAAGGAAATATGTAGTGAAGAGTGTTAAGGAAAGACTTTAACCAATATAAAAAGTGTAATTTTTCTTTTTTTCCGGTAAAGGGAAACAGAAGATGCTTGAATCTGTGACAGCTATCCTGTGATCTCCACACCCTGCAAATGAAGGTCAAGAGGAGGAACAGGAAGAATCTTGATCACTTACAACATTCTAGACTGGAGCCATTTCACCAAACCTGGACCTAGCAAGCCTACCTTCTTTGGACCTTGTTATATGAAGAAATTTAATGGGACAAAGTAACTTGATTAGGCAAACAATTTTGTAAAAAGAGAACAAATCTACCAGATTCATATTCTCTGATTCAAAGACTTGTTATAAAAGTATAGGGACCAAGAGATTACAAGAGATTAGTGAAACAAAATAGTCTGAAAATAGACCCATGAAAATAAAATTGACTTCTCTCTTCTTTTCTTCCTTTTTTTTTTTTTTTTTTGCTTTGCCTTGCCTTGTTTGCTTTATGCCTTTTTTTCCAAGAGCTGGGCTTTTGCTATGTTTCCCAGGCTCAAGCCCTATTCCTTCCTTAGCCTCCTGAGTAGGTGGCACTACAAGTGTGAGCCACAGTGCTCAGCTAAAGTTGACTAATTTTTCAAACAAAGGCAATTCAAAGGTGAAAGGATTATTTATACCAATGACTCTGGAACCATTAGGTGTTCAAATGCAAAAATAATAGTTATCTTAAAAACAATAACATTAAACCTGGATCTATACTTCATGCCCTATAAATATTAAGTAAAATATAGATCAGTACAGAACTAAATGAAAAACACAAATCTATATAACTATGAGAAGATGGGTTAAAAAATATCTGCGTAAACTTGGGTTAGATGAGAACATTTTAAGGTAAGATCCTGCATTTATGCTATATATGATGTATTACCTAATAGTTTCCAACTAGCAAATGAATAAATTGTGTGAAATCTATGGAAAGGAATGTTATTTAGCAGAGAAAAAGAACAACTTCTTGATTAACATGTCCTTTATGCATCATAAATATATTGTTCTAAGAAAAGGAAGCTAGACCCCAAGCACCATAAGACCATCTGATTCTAGTTAAAGACTGAGCAGTCAACCCTGAAAGCAGATCAGTGATGATCAGGTGTGGCAGAGTGGAGGGGTGGATGGTTTCAAAGGCTCAGCCTGGAGGAATTTTGAGAATGATGAAGTTATTTTGTAAGCAGTAGCTTTGTGATCTTATGCATTTGTCAAAAACCACAGAACTGTATACTACAAAGAGTGAGTCTTACTTTATAGAATATTTTAAAAAGCCAACCAGGATGTGGGAAGCGCCTAAGAAGGAATGGAGCCTGTGATAATGAATCAAATTTTGTCACAAGTGATTAATAACCACATTGAGGGGGTAGGAAGAAAGGAGCTGCTCGGAGCGGCTTTGCAATGTGGCATTCTGTCTGGGTGCTGAACATGTGAACGGTCACACACGGAGCCTGTACTCCTCTGGGAATTTGTTTTTTTCTTTTCCCCAGAGGAGAGACAAGCAATTCCAAATGTTATAAGAATTCTAGGGTTGGACAATGACGTATATATGTTGTAAAAAAATGAGAAACAGGTTTTTTATGACCAGAGGAAAGGTTCCAAAGAAATGAAGAAGTCTTAAATAACCCCATGATGCTGGATCAGTGTCAGAGGGTATCTCTATGAACATATGGTTTAAAATATATATGTAATTGATAGATAAAAGCATAGGAAAAGATGCATGTATGCTGATCATTAGTGTGTATACACTTATACTTCCTAGCTTCATCTTGACAGCATGGCATCAATGAGATCTCCACACCAAAATATCAGACTCTAGGGAAAGGAACGGTGGCTCTTGAAAAAGTGGCTGGTGGTTGCACATGAAGCAGGCATTACCTAGGGTGAGCTAGGAGCACAGGGTGGTGCCGGAGAGTAAGGACTGGACAGCAGACAGCAGGAGTCACTAATGTTCTGCCTAGCAGTGGCCACCATTAACCGTGGTGCCCAGGTATTCTACAGTTGCTAAAGCAATAATGTTAAGTGTCCTCACCATAAAAAATTGACAAGTAGGTAAGGTTGTGAGCATGTTACTTAGCTTAATTTAAACTTTCACAATGTACATGCATATCAAGCAATCACATTGCACTCCATAAATATATACAATTATTATTGAACAATGAAAAACTTAAACACGTGATTTTAAAGTGAAATAGGGCCACAATAAAAGGATCCATGATCCAGCCTGAAAGCACTCCTAATGGCCGGCAAATGAGGATCATTTCAGCAATGAAATAAATGATAGTATGACTGCTATCATCTAGAAAATAAGAGAAAATGTATTTGTGTCTGTAATGATAATTAAATACATAAATAATTAGGACAGAAAGACAATTCTTTTTTAGAAAATAATTCCAATTAATAGAAATCAGGAAGAAAATAGTTAAAAGGAAATCACCACTGAAACATCATAATGTAAATTTCATTTAACCCAGCCATTTCTTTTCTTATTATCTTCCCAAAAGACATAAAGACACCGTATTACAGTGATACATGCATACTCTTGTTTATAGCGGCACAACACACAGCATCAAAATCTCAGAATCCCACCAACAGATGAACAGATAAAGAAAATGTGGTATTTACACCCAGTGGAATACTAGTCTGCCACAAAGGAAGATAAACGAGTTATTTGTAGGACAATTTATGTACCATGAGAACAGAATGTTGAGTGAAATGAATCAAATGCACAAGATTAGGTACTGTACGATTTCTTTAATTTAAGGAAATGCAAGTTGCAAGTAAAGAGTGAAATGAAAGTATGGATAATAGGAAGGAGGGAGCTAAATGCTTCTCAAATGGGGAGGGAGGGGCAAAGAGATGCTGGGAGGGAATGGGGATGAAAAAAGAATTAAGATGTGCAGGCATACCAGCTCTGTACAAGGCGTGCAAGCATTATGGACTACAAACATGTGCTAAAAATGTTAATCTAAGTTAAAATTTGAAAGGAAAGAGGTCTTTTGGAGGAAAGAAAGAAAATGCCATAGTGATAACTGCTGCTGGCAACATTCACTGATGGTAAAACTTCAAGGAGAAATAACATATTTGCACAGTCCCATGTAGAAGTGTTTATTAATTATAAAAGGAAAAAATATTACTGTCTTTACAGCAGAGAAAGTTAACAATTGACATTTCATCCAAGTGACTGAGGTTAACCTTACCAGTAACGCCATGGCAGCCCACCAATACAGGACACCTGGTTGTTATGGGAACTTCATGAAGAATAACTGGCCACTGCTCTTCAGGAGCTCACAGGAGAAGTGGAGCTGCCGTCAGAAGCTAGCGGAGACAAAAAGCTATGAATACTAAATGTATGTAGGCTCCCAAATGGAATCTTAAGACAGTGAAAGGTGTGATTTTGGAAAAACAATTGGAAAATCCAAATGCAGCCTGTAGGTTACTTAGGAGTATTGTGCCACATTCAGTGGTCTCATTTGAGCAGTGTCCCTTGGTTCTACAGATATGATGGAGAAAGAGATGTGGGAACTCTTTGTACTGTGTGTGTAATACTTCTGAAGACCTAAAATAATCTCACAGAGAAGAGTTTTATTTTCTGAAAGGGCTACTAGTCAATATTTACTATTTTCAAAAGCATTCTGAATAAATAAAAGACTTATTTTGGAATATAAAATAGTTATGAATACACCCAGATCACATAGCTGTAAATTAGGGGTACAATTAGGAAAAGGAAACTTCTGGGAAACCCATGGGAACAGTGACTAAAAGTCCTCGTAGTGACTATTTAGACGTTGGATTAGAGTGAAAAAGGTGTTGCGGAGTGGAAGAGATCTTTCTTTTCCTTTTTCTCATCTTTAAAGTCATACAAGTTATTTGTTGTACTTTTAAGTAAGATCCACTTGTTTCAAACCAACTGATTTTTAAAAATGGGTTGGAATCTATTCTTTAAAGGAAAATGGTAAGCAGTGGAATATAAAATGCAAACCAATCTATTTCCAGAGAGCTGAGAGAAGTTTCCAAAATTAAAGTTGGCAGAAAACAGTTTACTAAATCTCTAAAGAAGAAAAAAAAAAAGGCTATATTACACATCCTATAAATATTCCAAGAGTGGTAGGTAAAGTGTGTTTAATACTGATGAACCAAGTTTTAGCATGTATTGGAAAAACAGTTTCTAATATAAATTACTGACGACTGGAAGTTATCTGCAAAATTTTATACCTAAGTACTTACAGATGTAATTTATTTTTCTGACAGCACCGCCTGTGTAATGAAAGTTGCTTTTAATAAAACATGAATGCAGTTAGGTTTTGCCAATTAGGTTCAGAGGAGCTGTAATCAGTCTGATTCAAGTTGATATGTAGTTCCTTAAATTCAGCACTGACCCATAGAATGGCTTCAGAATTTCTAAAGTGTTCATGAAAGATGAACTTACACAAAGCTCTGCCTGCCCAGACAGAAGGGAGGCAAGCTTGGCTAATTTAGGGCACACCTTCTGCCCCTCAGGGATTCCAACAGTAGTTATAGTACACTATATATTTAGGGCTCAAATTTAACAATAAGGTAAGGCTACTTTCTATTTTATTTTATCCATCAAAAACATAGACAAATATCTAATCTATGCAACCATCTGATAGCCATGTATCCATTGTTATTTATAAATTGATCAGCCAGCATTTAAATTTTCATTCTTGGCACCTTAGAAATTCAAAGATTGTAGCACAAAGGTGACTCCTTTCTTCCTAAGCATCTTAATAACCTGCCATCAGGTAAAAAGGCAGCACAATGCACTTTTCTAGTATAAGCTAAGAACATCTGTATTTTGAACTTTTGGTTTGGGCTGCTGAAATTGTATAATCAAGAAATATTTATAGAGTCTCTCTTGTTTACAAAACAAAGAGGACAAAGAAAGTAGTGGAAATATTATTAGACTCAGCCTAAAGCCCTGTCATTACCAGCTGCTCCAACACCGTGGTTCAAAAGCAGTGATAAAAATTCTTGTCCTTTCTAGCTCATTAAAATGTTGTGAGGACACAGCCTAATGGTTCTAAGGTAAAGGTCTTGGAATCCTTATGTGTGCTGTGTAAATGCAAGTTACTTGTAAGTACCAGAGATAAAATAGAAGGGCTCTCTCTTTTGTAATCCTGCAGGTAGGTTAAGAAGGACAGCGGCCACTGCCTCTCACATCTCGGCTTCCCTGTGAAGTCATGTATTAAAAGGCATGATGTCACACAGTTCTGCAAAGACGAGCAAGTGGAAGCTTGAGTGGCTGCATACTCAGGTACAGTCACTTAGCCAGTAGAAGTCTAGATGGCCCCTGCTACGTGATCTGTTTAGCTCTAAGGCTTGTCTGGTTTATTCTAAAGCCTCGTGTGCTTTCTCATAAAACCAACTAAGAATTCAAGAGCCCAGAAGATGTGCTACATAAATTACCTACGGAGGGACAAGCACCATGGGAATATTGAGGAGTTCCTTCCCCAGAGCTTCAGTTCAGAGCACATTTCGTCGGTTCGCCTTGTGGGTTCCAGTCTCCACGAGGTTGGCAGGAAAAGCTCGTATTTTCTTGGTATCTGCAGCTGTTACTCCCCAGACAGGAACTGAAACACGCCTAATGGTGATTCACTTATTTCCAACTGAGAGTCTTCTTTCCTGGGCCCTGTGGAACTTCCAGGTTCTGGTCTTAAAATGGAAATTGTCGTGTGAAATAGACACAAAAAATTATTTTGGTCTAAACCAGTTCATCATTTCCAACAGATGACTCCTAGAGGTAGTGGAATCCCAAAGCAGAATATGAGAATGTTTCCTTGCTTAAGTGCAGCTCGAAAGCCTTGGTTGAGATGCAGAAATATGTCTCAAATAATGCAGACAAGGGAGGGAGACCAGTTGAATTCTTATCAGCCAGAGATGACAGCAATAAATGTACTTTGCCGTCCTTTAACCTATTTGGTTGAAGCATATTGAACCTTCTTGGAGTAAAAATGGAATATTCTTCTAATGTGGAAAAAGCATTTTTTGGTGAACATATGTTTATAGATTACAAAATAAACTTCTTGTTCAGGGTCTTTTGAGGGACCACTATGAATAACAAGAGGCAATGGATTATAGAAATGTTTAAATTGGCATAAACAGACACAGAACTGGAAGTAAGATGAAACCAGTTGAAAAGTCTGATATTCTATTCATTGTGGACATTTTTTTGTTTGTATTATTTTTTATTTGAAAAAGTATATCATTTAAGTATTATTTATCTTAATTACTGAGTGTTTTGGTACTAGCTTAAATTTTGCATCTCAAGCAAGTGTTTGTCTGGATTTTACATAGTTATAGCCTTGCACAAGACATGCCTGGCACTTTACCAGAGACCGAAGGACTTGCTTCTGAAGATATCCTGTGGCTCCTCCATGGCATCAACTCCAGGAAGATCCTGCTGTGGTGGAATACTACCTCCCTCTTCTCCAAAGCATTGCCAGTGCTTGCTCTGCCTTGGTAGCAGAAGAATATTTTTCTATGTAGCTTCTCTGGGTATAGAGGGAGAAACTGATCGGTCTCTCTGCCTGTTGGAGGAACCTCCTATCAAAATTTAATGAGACACCAATCACTGGGATCTTACAGATTCCACTTGAACAAGTGACAAGGTTTTGGGTATGGTTATAGCGACCCCAAAAAGGTCCTGTGTAGGAAGTTCCCCCTCCTGGGTGAAAATTAGGGGAGCTGGTGAATCCTGTATGATGTGGAACCTAATGGTAGGGGTTTACTGGGCACAACTGCCCTCGGAAGGAACCAATCTTAATTCTTTTTTTCTTTGTCTTTTTGAGACAGGGTCTCACTATGCAGTTCAGGCTGGCCTTAAGCTCACTTTGTAGCTCAGGCTGGTCTCAAACTCACAACAATCCTCCTGCCTCAGCTTCCCGAGTGCTGGGATTACAGGCCTGCTCCACCACGCCCGGCTCCAATCTTAACTCTAGCAAAAGGGTTGTAGCAGACAAGCAATGTGGGTCCCTCTCTGTACTCTGGCTTCTGACTGATTCCATGCCATCTCTTTCTCTCCCATGTACTCCTGCTTTATGAAAACACCTGTCCATTGTGTTGTAGCCAGCAAGGCCTTACCAGACCCTGCTCCATGCTATCTGTGATTTACTTCTCCAACACTGAGCTAAATAAACCTTGTCCTGGGCCTGGGGAGATAGCTTAGTGGTCTAAGCGCTGCCTGGCAAGCACAAGAAGCCAGGTTTAATCACCAGTACCACATGCTATGCCAATCCCAGAACCCCAGGTTTACCTTGTTGGCCACTGAAACTGGGCATGGTGGCACACACCTGTAATCTCATCCCCAGGGGAGCTGAGACAGGAGGATCACAAGGAGTCTAAGCTGCATTGTGAAGCCCTGTACCAGATAAATACATAAATGAAAGACTTTTAAAAATTAAAAAATATTCAACCTTGGGTATTTTGTTATAGTAACAGAAAATGGACTAAGTAAGTTTAGTTTGGAGCTTTGGATTCTGCATTTCTAGCAGGTCACATAGACATGGCTTGCTTGACCTTAGAGTTATTTTTAAGTTAATCAACTATTTGCTTCTTGTTAAACAAAATCACAAAATACATGATTACTTTTTTTTTTTTGGACTGGGAATCAAACTCATGACCTCAGGCTTAACAGACAAGTTAAGTTGAGCTATATCCCTGGCTACTATATTTGGTGACTTTGGCCTAGCACTCTTGGCTTTGACCAAAGACTTGAAATGGACTGAACTTGCTCTTCTAGCCAGAACACACATGCTTCATTTCCTGCGTCCACAGCACACACATACACAGTGTATGTACTCGTTAACTTTTCCATTTCATTTGCTATTGCCCTGGACTGCATGGGTCTCTGAATTGGAAATGTCTGTCTACTCCTCAGTTAGTCAATGGCACTGACTGGTACTTACCACACTCAGAAACTAGTGTATTGCTCCCTCTGAAGTTCCTTTATTCTTCAGCTATTGGACTATGTATTTTCATGGCATTGTTGCTAGCATACAACATAGCAAAATACTACATTTAAAATTAGTCTTTGAACAAGAGGAAACAGCAGTAAAATTAACTCTCTAAAAGACTCCAGACCCTAATGATTGTTGGATTTTGAAACCATTACAAAATTTTATGTGTGATTAAATTGAAGAGTAAAGAATTAATAGAAACACCGTCTATTACTTTGTGTTTAAATTTGGCCAAAGCCTATTTTAGCATTTGGAACAGAAAGCATGTGATTATTACTTGGACTTGCAGTCTAAATATAAAAATTGTACTCAAGCTTGCATGCTTTGAATGATGATTTTCTTTTCTTTTCTTTCTTTATCTTTCTCTTTTTTTGTGGAACCGGGGACTGAACTCAAGCTCTTGTGCTTACCAGGGAAGCAATTATTCCACTGAGCCATCTCCCTGGTCCCCTAAATGATGATTTTCATTTAAGTGATTCTTTGAATGTAAACATTGGGATGACTCTGTGCTTTGTAGTTTGGTTTTGTCCGGTTGCTTCTCAGGTCTTGCTGACTTATTCTTACACATGTTTTCACCACCTTCGCTTCCAGCCACTGCTCTGAGTTCATCTCTCCCTTGGGTCATTGCAGGAACCTCTAACCTATCTTATTCACTTCAAGTATTAGCCTTTTGCAAATGAAAAGTAAAAAATGTACCAGGGTCAGTTCACTTCTCAGTGCTCAGCAGTGACATGACCTACCACCTCCCAGACAAAATCTAAAACCTTGGCCTGCCACGCAAGATACCCTCTCCCTAAGTTGCCACCATTCTTCTCAGGTCCCAACCCACAGAAACTCCCAGAATCTATCTTTTCTGAAGTTCCTATAGTTCTAGAATTTTCTACATATATCAAACTTCTTGGCTTTCTGCTTGATGGCTCCTGGGTGTACTGATCACCCCATCATGGTGTTCTTTCATAAATTTGATTGTATACAGTGAGATTCTGTATTACGTAGGTGCTATGATTTAGGCATAGTTCAAGTTCATTCCCCAGAGAGGCACATGTGTTGGAAACTTGATCCCCAGAGTGGCATGTTAAGAGGTGCAGGATGTCTAGGAGGTGGTCATTAGGTCCCTGGAGCCTTTGGGAGAGACAAAGGTTGTTGTCATAGAACCCTGTTTAGTTCTTTGAGACAGCTGCTACAAAAAAGTGAGCTGAGATGCCCTTCTGGCACTGTGACTCTCTTGTGCAGAGTGATTGCTCCATTACATGCATGCACGCTCCCACTATAAGTTCTTCACCGCACTGAGTTAATGACAGTGACCTGTCCTTGAACCTTCAGACTATTAGTTAAATACACTTCCTTTAAAAATACCCTGTCTTGCCAGGGAGATAGCTCAGCAGAATAAGCGCTTGCCTGACAAGTGCAAGGGCCTGAGTTCAATCCCTGGTTCTGAAAAAAAAAGGAAAAATACCCTGTCTTGATGCTTGAATTTTTTTCTTGTCCCTTTTAATTTCTTATAACTTTTTCAAAACCAATTTTGCATGTTTATATCTGGTAACCTGAACAACTAATTTGAAGACAATATTATTCAATACAGAAAACATTGTCCAATTCCTATTGATTTGTTTGGTGCAGTTCTATATCCTTTCTGTTGTTTCATTTTATTTTTACTATTTTGTATTTTCTTTAGATAATAATAATTATAAATACCCTGTCATAGGTACTTCATTAGAGTCACAGGAAATACACTAATTCCCTGGATGTTAAACTCTAATATTAAAGTAAAGATCAATATCATTTGGGAAATATTTTGTACAACCATCACATAGAGTGTGTATGATTCAGGATGTAAACAAAATGTTACTTCGCCAGATGGAGCAAGGAAATATTTTTCTTATTGATTATTGATTGAAGTAGTTGACTCATATTTAAGAATTTTAAAGGAAATCAATTTGTGTTGGCCTCATCTTACTTAAGTATGGAATGAGGGAGCTAAATCATGTAAACATTAAATATTTGATTCAGATTTAATATTCTAAGAAAAAATGTAAGTGCTAGACAAAGAAAACAGATTGTTGTGCTTGGGATACTTTGGAAAACAAGTGTACTAAGATGAGGGAATTTTGCTTTCTACTCATTCTACTAGGATGAGCAGAATTTTAAAGCCCAAGAATTTTAGTCAGACAAACATGGAAGTTCTATTCCTTGAAAGAGGAGCAACAAAAAGCAAGAGGATCAAGAGGAATCTCGAAGAAGATGGAAATCAGCAAGATGGTGCTTCTCCACACTTCCTCCAGGCTTCCTCTAGGCCTTCAGGTACTTGGAGTTTCTCAGGAAAACAGTACAGAAGCTGATTTTTTTGTTCTCAAAGAACTGGACTCAGAGGCAACTGGAATAAAGAAATACTTCATTTAAAAACAAACAAACAAACAAACAACAAAAACATTTAAGACAATTATGCCAGGAAAATTGTAAGAAATGGAAGAGGGAATGAGAGTTTATCCAAATGTCCATCTCAGACATTTTTTTTTTTAAATTCTTTTGTGTCAGAGAATGGGTGAGAGATCAAAAGCCTAAAGCTATGATTTTATCCCATCTTCATGAATCAGTTTTCCAGAGCAGTGAGTTTCAATTCCCTCCAGACTATTTCTGAAGGGCTCTTTCTGCTCAAGAGAAACTTCTGGAGAAAATTCATTTTGACTCTTCCCCCTTGGAGATGGTACAGCAGTTTCCACTTGCTAACTGTGGTTACTTTCCCTGAAGGCTGTGCGTGGCTCCCGCCCCTTGAAAAGTGTCTGCTTGGTTTCTCCCTCCTTGATAGGTGCAGCTTGCAATCTACATTAGGTTTGCCAGGTTGTGAATAGCATTCTCACTGAACTCTGGAGAGCAGTCATTTCTTCAATATGCACACAGTGCATATCTTCCATTTTACACTGCTAAAGAGAATTATCTGGCACAACCCATGCCCTCATGTGTTTATGACTCTAGAAAATGTAATCATTTGTAAACATAATCAAACAAATCACAGATCACAGCATTTCATAGCTGGATGGAACCTTCGAGGTTACCTAGAGTGGCACTCACTTTACAGAAGACTCTGAGGTTGTTGGTTTGGTGAATTTGTTCTCCTTTAGGATGATATCCTGCCAGAAACAGAACTAAACATTTGTCTTCCCTTCCATTCTCCTCCCTGCACTCTGAATCTGGGGCTTTTTCTGCTAGACCACAAACAGCATCTGACTAATAATGTCCCTCTTTGATCCTGTTCTTAGACTAGGAGTCCCAGGCTTTAATTTCCACATGTACCAGGAAGATCACATAAAATAGGGAAATGACTGATATAGGATGTATTTTTGCAACTGATTCATTCTGTTATTCATTAAAAAGGTAGGATTCAGTTTCCTTCTTTACCTCCCACCCCTGAAAGCTTTGCTGTATTTCTTTTTCTTGACATTTTTACTATTCTTTAGGTCTATCTTCCACTTTTTTCATCTTTAAGGTGGAAACAGACACAGAAAGTATTTATTCACTAAAAGAAGACAAAGCGTGCTAGAAATTGATAAAGAGCAATTGTCCCTGGGCTCTGGGCCATGGATGGCCTTGGGAATGTACAGGCGGCAGCAAATTGCAGTGTCTAAAGAGACCCCCCACAGTTACTGCTGTGTTCACGTGACATTGTGAGCCCCGAATGATGGGCAGTTGGATTTTTGTTTTTCAAAAGAAATTGGAAGACTGTAATTTTAGCAGTATTTGCTGATTTCTAAATTATTGACCATTGCTTTTAGAAATATGAAAGACAAGCAAAATGTACCCATTTGAGAAGAGAAAAATGAGAGGGATTTGGCAGGGTAAAAGATCACTCAAGATCAATAATCAAAGTCCTTGAAGCAGGTCTAGTTGTGTTCAAATCCCAGCTCTATGGCTCTCAGGTTGCCTATTTCCTTTTTAAGTTGCTTTCTGCAGGAAATGGACTCTGAGCCTGAGATGTGTGTGGGAGATTAATCAGGCATGTTCTCCTGAGCAGTGTCTGTGAGGAGTAAGATAGGACCACTAGAAAGAAGAGAGGAGTCTAGTGAAGTTATGCTAGTGACCTCTGCTGACCCACAGGGCCCTATGGAGCTGGGATGATTCTTTAAAAATGTCCCGAATTAGGCAAGGGGGAGTGTGTCTTATGTACCTGTGCACTAATGCTTCATAACATTCGGGATCCCCCTCTTATGAATAGTTTGAGACTGGATCATAGAGTTTCTTTGATTCCTGAGGAGGGAAGAAACTATGAGCTATTAGCAGTCAGTGTCCTCAGCCACAGGGATAATAGGTGCCTCTGTCCTGAAGCCTGGGGCAGTTCTTGGCAGGGCACCTGAGCCTCAGTTTCCTGTTTGGGGTAGCAACAATAGAGGTACTTATCTTCACTGATCATTATAAAAGTAAGATATTATTTGCACAGTGACCAAAATTGTACATGTCAATCATTCAGCATGCAGGAAAACATAATTATCAGTGGATGTGAGCCTGAAGGCATTTGAAGGCAACGGTCAAAGACAGTGTGGCCAAAGAAATGGAGATAGAAACAGTTAAGAGGGCCAGCGAGACCAAATAAAAAGGAAAAGAAACACTGAAGAAAAGGTGTGGACATAACATAGGTTAGGTAGATTGAGACTGGATCAGGGTTTCTTTAAAACTGATTGAGGGGTCAGGATATATAGAGGAGACAGTTAGGGTCAGAAATATCCATTGTTGAGGTCAGGTCAGTACTGAGATTCTGAGAATTTTCCTAGTGTGGCAAAAAATATCCAGTGGCCATTCATATTCAACGTTCATCTCTAACTCTGTGCTTAGGGAGGCAGTGACACATACAATTTAGAGTAGATATAAAGACTTATTTGAAAGTGATCACCAAAGGATGGTGAAGCTACATCATAGAATAAGGCATCAATTAACTAGACATGGACTACGTTAGAACTTTCATCAATAAACTGCAGAAGTAACTTGGAACTTTAAAAATTTAGATAGGATGGTCAGCCAGATAGCTCAGTAGATTAAAGCGCCTGCTTCAGCAGAGTGCGGTGGCCAGAGCTTTATCCACAGTGTGCCACGCAGGCCCCACTATCAAGGCATGCTGAGAGAGCCACTGAGACTAGGAATGTTGGCAGTGGCCTGTAACCCCAGCTCTTGGGAGGCTGAAAGCAGGAGAATCACTATGAGTCAGGTCTATGTAGTGAGACCATGTAGACCCAGTAGACTCGAAATTCATAAAAAAAAAAAAAAAAGAAAAATTTAAACAGGTACCTCAGAGAGAATCCATGGTTTTTGGAAGGAATCATTATACCTGACCAGATCTCCCCACAGGGTTTACAGGATCAGGGATGAAATTGCTGTCTGCCACAAAAATACAGAGATCTGGCAAATATAGAGAAGCTTGGTGCAGCCTGTTACTAGAAAAATCTTACAGTGGGACATAGAATCCAAAGTCAACTCGCAGCCAGTGACCACGGTGTACTTCACTGTCTCTGCCCCAGACAGAAGCACACTGTGTGCTCCGAGGAGCCAGCAGCCAGCAGCAGCCACAGGATGGGCCCGTTTCCTGTTGAATGCTGGCCACAGATACTTCCTGGCAGTGAGCTTCGGTCGGTTATATACGAGCATGCCATTATACACAGGACTCATTTATAAACAAGGAGATGAGACCTTAGACTCTCTCAGTAGGAGCAGTTTTTCTACATTTGTGTGTGTGTGTGTGTGTGTGTGTGTGCCACTTCTGATCCGGAGTTGAAAATTTATTGACTTGGAAGAGTTGGGCCCTGTGGTCCTCACAGAACATTTTAATCTATTGAGAATATGCTTGCTGAAAATATTCCCTTTGCAAAATCTGAGAGTTCTTCTCTGGGATTCCCACCTGCCTTGAGCTCCCTCATCCTCCCATCATCAAGAAATCATTTTTTACAACGTTCATCACACAATAACTAGCTTGAGTTATCTCTCTGCAGGGACCTGCGTTTGTCTGGACTATGCCATCTAATTAGCTGCACCTACCGGTCAAACTCAAGTTAATAGCTGGGGGCAGTTTTAATACACTTAAAATATTTATAGCTCTTTAACCAAAACCTTAGTGAATGTTTGGGTGCTTCATACATTTAGCTGAACAAATAAAGAAAATATAGGTGAATAATTACTCAGGGACTGTTACGGATGATACTCAAATCAGGGTACATGCATCTAGAAAGCCAGTGATTTTAGTAAAGAATCTATTTACCCTTGTATGTCTCCCTGCGTGCACTTTCAGCTGACAGGATGATGTTTGGGCCAGCAAGTGGAAATGGCAGGGAGGAGGGTGTGAAAATCAAAGGAAGGTCAGAGTGTGAGCATTAGGTAAAGTGAGCTGTTTCTGAGGAGTGTGAACTCGCCTGGCAGGCAAGGAAACAGAAGCAAGCGTCTTCACTCCCTGCTCCGGATACCCTGGGAAGAGAACTAGGCATCAGGTACCTACCCACTTAAGTGGAATTGCTGGTGTAGGGTTACCAAGTCTTTTCCTTTTAGTGCCCAAGGGCAAAGAGCATTGTTAATGACGCCTACACCGGAAGGCAGGTTAAGAGGGCTGACACCAAACTGCTGGCGTTATTACAGTTGAGCACTTCTGTCCTCTGACTCAGTGTGTAGATGCCAGTTTACACTTCGGAGCTTCATGGAAAACTGAAATTGAGACATCTGTGGGTGGGAGGAGTGGAATGATGAATCATGGGTAGGAAAAAAATGAAATACATCTTTGTTTCTTTGAACTCAATAATACCCAGTGCCTGAAATGCGAATGTGTTAATTACAGAGATTTCAAAGCAAAACCATAGCTTGCAGAGGCTAAGTGTTTTTACTCAGCTGATTAACAATACCTTCAGAGTAGGTGCTACCAACTTTGGAACAAAAGAGTGTTTATGGAATTGAGTGACAACAATGCACAAGAAGCCAAATCATAGCAAGCACAATCAGAAGAAGTCCCACGTGAGTCCTATGATTAAATTCATCTGATTATTCTGTTAGTACCTCTCTAGCAGCCTCCAGAATACACAGTGCACAACACTTCACTGAAATGAATGCTTAATTTTAGGCAGAAAGAACTTTGAATCTTGTTGTTTCTTACAATTAATCTTCTGTGCTACTTTAAATGCTCTCTGAGCTTTGTTAATTCCTAGTGCCTTCAGGAATTTGTGATGGTTAAGAAGTTGAGATTTGGAATCTAAGCTTTTTTTCTTCTCATTTTTTATGTATTTCCACATTTGCAAAAATGTGGGGCGTTTACCTGAAGAATCAAAGGAGATAATATACGGAAGCTGTTTAGTGTAGAAACTGGCATATAGGAAAGCTTCAGCAATCAGCAGCATCTCAAATGTTATAGTTTTCAGACACAGAGATAAATGGTAGGTCCTAACAAAAGAAGGGCAACACTGATTTCTGTTTGCTTATGTTTCTGTGCAGAAAAATCTGAAGGAAGTCCTGAAACTTTTTCAGTAAGAATGTATTCTAAGATCATCTGATCCATTTCATCCTTTTCCATCACAAGAAGGAATCACAGAGAGCAAAAAGGACTTCCTCAGAAACACAGTAAATTCTTAGAAGACAAGTAGCCTTAAATCTTGGCGTGTAATATACTTCCGTCCCAGCCCTTCCTTTGTCTGAGCAGGGAGCCAGGGCTGTCTGCATACACTCACCAGTCAAGGAAAATACTGAGTACAGTTTGTCTTAGTAAGTAGAATGAGAGTTAACTTTGCATGTTTTACTAAAATCGTTAGATGGACCATTGTTTTATTTTATTTTTTATTCATTTCTTTGTTTTTTGTCTTTTTGAGACAGGGTCTCACTATGCAGTTCAGGCTGGCCTTAAGCTCACTTTGTAGCTTAGGCTGGTCTCAAACTCACAACAATCCTCCTGCCTCAGCTTCCCGAGTGCTGGGATTACAGGCCTGCACCACCACGCCTGGCTTGGCCCATTGTTTTAAAAGTTCTCTTGTCCATATACTTGAGTTGAGATTCTGTATGATTTCTGGAGGACACAGAACTCTGTTGGTGTAATTCCTATGGGACTCACACATCGATGAAAAGAACAGTCCCCTACACAAATAACAGGGCCTTATCCTATTTCAAAATATCTGTCCAATAATTGCAATACTAGACTGACTCCTGAGTTAAGGTAAACTCTCACTAAGAAGTTCATAAAAGACCCATAGCTATGTTCTAGGTTAGAATGAATTTTCCTTCAATTTGTCTGCTCTTCCAACTTTGACTAGTAAAAAGCAATGAACTAAGAAAATAAAACAAATATTTGGGAGCAACATGCAGCGATGTTTTGAAATAGGGTAGTTCTCCAGACAGCAGATCCAGCGAAGCAAATTAAAACACTAGAATTAGATAAGTAGACTGAAGAGGTCAGGTACAGGAAGGAAAGAATGGTAGAGGACCAAGCACTACTGAGTTAGAAAGATGTAGCTGAGAAAGGCCTAGTCTCATAGGTGGTCAGTGGTTGGCATGACCTCTTGCATTCACCATGTAAATAGTTTTCAAGGACACATACACACAAAATGTCCAGCAAATTCAATTATAATGACCACAAATAGACACAAATCCCATATTTGGGGAGGCAGAGTAAGATCATGAGCAAATCAAGGCCATTACTGCATTCTCATATCCATTTAATAAGCATTTTGATGCAAGTAATAGCAAAGCCATCAGAGGCTTAATTCCTCAAGTACTATATGAACAGCCCTTCCAGAGCTAATCTGACAGCAAACAATGTCAGGGTTTTGGGCAGACTTCTCCTGTACACTCTCTTGTAGTCCCAAAGTGGTTCCTGGGGCTCCAGGCATCCTAGTTGCTTTCAAGTCGCTGAATGATGCCAAGGCATAAAGCAAGGTGCTGATAAACCCTTATTTATCTGCCTTTTATAAGAAAGCTTTGCTGAGAAAGCTAAGACTTCTTACACTGATCCACTACTATCTACAAGAAAAGCAGCAAGTGAGAGTATTTGCTAAAGAGAAGTGAGATGCCCATAAGGACACAGAACAACCATTCCCTAGAGCGGGAACCCAAACAAAATCAAGTACACTACCAAGAAGAGAGGGAGATGGGCCATTGGGTAGCCAATGCTCAGAGTGTGTTGTATTTGCTTTACCAGTCTTGGCTTACAGCCTGGGGTTGGAGGAAGACTGGATGGTGACCACTGGGGCATCATTAAAGCAGAGTGGATCTACAGAGGCAGAACAAGATATTCTTGCAAGTTAACTGCCCATGATGAGGGCGTAATTTCTACCTGACCAAAATGACAAATTTTCTCCGGTAAGACAAACAAAGTGGAGCCAACTTTTCTGTCCTCTCCTTGCCGATAGTATTTCAGTCGGTGTGTTGAGTTTCAACACCCCTTGCTATAAAACGCATTGGTGAGCTGTCATGGTCGTGGCCAGCCCAGAAATTAATCTGTGATTTACAGCCCGACATGCTTTTCTCTGCAGAGCACTTCACCAAATCCTGCATGATGGATTTGGGTTTAAGTGGGAGAGCCAAGGTTTCTAATGATTTTGTGTTTGGCAAAAGTCAGATTTCCTCCAAAGACTCGAAGACCATGTTTCCAAAGCAGGCTCCCTTTCTGGGAATGCACTTAAAATACAAATGCACATCTTTTCTGTGCACAGCAGTAACCTATTAAAAATTGCTTGATGCTAAAAAAGGAAAATAGGCAAAAGTTATTCAGAGAAAATAATATTCTAACATTTAATTCATTTTTGCTAGGTATATATTTCTATCATGCATTTTTTTGAAAAGTGAAGCCAATTGTTTCTTAGATAGAGGAAGCTTTTTTTATTCTGGATTACTATGGAAACTTAGATTGTGATAATTCTTTTAGTTTGCTAAAAGATTTCTAGGGCCAGAGATACAGCTCATTGGCACAAGTGCCTGCCTGTCAAACACAAGGTTCTGAGTTTGACTCCCTAAATAAATAAATACATGCGCACATACATACATACATACATACTAGAAAACTGCTTAATGATGCTAACACATTTGAAAACATTTAGTTATTTTAGGAGTCTCTTAAAATTTTGGTGGTCAGCATTTCATTCATTCATTCTTCATTCATGTCAGAAAAGTTTTTACACATACATTTTAAAATATATTTTGTTATTCTTTAGGGTAATCCATTGCAATGGAATGACTAGGTTAAAAGATGAATTTTTACAATTTCTGAAAGAATATAAATATTACTTTTAAAATTGAGGTATGAATTGCAGAGAGCATGGAGTACCGTTTTTAGATTGCTCCATGAACATTTATATTAATGATCCCAGCTTATGATGTTTTGATGCACTTTTAATTTTATAGTGATGGAAAGCAATGCGCATTCAGTGCAAACTGAAGTTCATATTTTGCAAATAGGCTAGGCATTGGGGTACATGCCTGTAATCCTAGATGCTTCCGAAGTTGAGCCACGAAGATTGCAAGTTCAAGACCACCACAGGCAACCCATCAAGACCTTGTTAAAAGTGAAATAAAAAAGAGCTGAGCTTCCTTTCCTTGGGTTCTTCAGCTTTCCCATCCTTCCTGATCCTTCAAACTCCCATTCCCTTTCTCATTTACATTTTCTCTTCAATTGTTTTCTTTTTATCCTATTTTCTCCCCTCTCTCTCTATCTCTTATTTCTTCTCCTATTTGAGAAATCATATACTGCAAACATGTATTAATAAGAAAGGTAGGAAAATAGAAAGCTTTTAAAAAGACACAAGGTGGTAGAGTGCATATCTATGATCCATGAGTTCTTGGGTTTGATCTCCATTACTGCCCAAATAAAAAGAAAGCAGAGGCTTCAGAGATAGCTCAGTGGTCTAAGCACCTATTTGGCAAGCTCAAGGACCAGGTTTGATCCCCAGTATGCCTCCTAGAGCTAGAGAGGCTGAGACAGGAGGATCAACATGAGTCTGAGCTGTATAGAGAGACCCTGTATCAAGTAAATAAATGAAAACAATTTAAAAAAATTTAAAGACAGGAGAAAAAAATTAAATGCATATTTTTCCCAGGTAGGCAACAGAGATGATGACAGTCTCCTGTGTGTTGCTGTGTAAAGGAGGCGACCTCTACCTCCTGTTTGGCCATGCCATCATAGAGGGGCGCATCCAGCCCTAATCATGTTGCCAACGTTGATGCTCAGTAGAGCTGATGCATAAATCACATCTTTCACTTGTATTTTCTCTTTGCACTGGGTTTATAGAGCATAATCCCATCACTAAGTTAAGAAGCCTCTGCATAGATGTTTGTCTGCTATTGAACATTGGTATGGCTATTTTAAATTCTTAGTATTGATTACATATTGCCAATTGCATTCTGCAACAGTTGTACCAATCACACTTCTTTTAGCAGGAAATGTACTTCTTACTATAAGCTCATGAACATGGACTCTTAACATGTTAAAGGATCTGAAAACTTAGTAGGCAAAAATATAATTTTTGTTTGTGTGTCATTTTCATTCTTGGCTTTAAGAAATCTTTTACTTATTTGTTTGGTGCAGGGTCTTGCTGCACAGTTCAGACTCATTATGATGCTCTTGTCACAGCCTTCTCAGTGCTGGATTGCAGGTGTGTGCCACCACTCATGGTTTCAGTGGCCAGGGTGGCATGAGACATGCAGGATACACTGTCCTGGGAATCAAACCTGGGTCCTTGTGTTTGCCAGGCGGGCACTTAGACTGCTGAGCTATTTCCCGAGACCCATTCTTGGCATTTTATCACTGAAAATGCCAGGTTACTGACGTCTTTAGTAAGAGTTCTTCAAGTTAAAGTTATTATACCTTTGTCATTTATTTACATAATCTTTTTAGCTTATTTGCTTGCTTTCGAATTTGTATTTGTGTTAGTTATAGACATATAATAATCCTGAACAGGTATATTAATCGTGTTCTTTCATGGTTTCTTCCATTTTTTGTTTTGCAGAATTCCATGCCCATTTTGAAGTAATTAAATTCCCTATATTTGGTGGTTAAGAAAGGGAAAAGTAGGTGACTATTTAAATGATTTGAAGATTTTTTTTTTGAAATATGTATTTATTTTTCCATTCAACCCTTTAATCCACCTGTAGATAATTTTAGGAAAGGAATAGGGAGTGCGCAGTGCCAGTGACCCGTGAGGCTGCTTTTCATCATTCACTGAGGATTTATATTCCAGAACTTTCTCTTGCATTCCTCTGAATGTCTCCCTTAAATTATTGTAGATTTTTAATGTATTTCAGCATCTGATAGGGCAAGTCCCTTCTCACTGGTCATATCTTTGTACATTAGGGTTGTGCACTTAGGCTTCTAAGCAAAAACTATTCTGTTTTTCTAAACCTCTGATTTGCAACAATGCTCCGCAGGATGGTTTTCCCAATCAGAAACATGCTGCCCTGCTTTCGGCATCAAGTGGAGTGGGCCTGGGGCAGCGTTGCCAAGTGCTTCTGAGGTTCCCTGCAGTCCAGATTCTTACGCTGTTGTCTTGGGCCTGGGTGACTCGTGCTGGTCAGTGAAGTAGAATAAAGTGACCTAGAATAAAAAGTTGCTGCTGGAGCACCTCTGCTGTTCCTACAGAGACCTTGAAACTCACCTCGGTCAAGGAGGCAGCAATGTGCTGTGGAGAAATTCTGGATCCTCGTCAGCACAAAGCCCATAGCAAAATTGCCCTAAATACAGCATAGACATTTGGTCGATAAGCCAATCGGGTTAAAAGTTTATTTATAATTGTGTTTCAGGCTCCCTTGGTGTGAGCCTCTTATCCTCAAGCCAGGCTACCATCTTGGATTCCCTCCCCATTGCCACTTTATTGACAAATCTTTCACCTTAGCTTTTAATTTTCACCCCAACTTTTGGTAATTCTTACCACTTTTATTGATATATCTGTAGACCAATAGACTTGAAATGAGGATATTTTTTCATCTGTGGTGTACTAGGTTTCAGCTGCTTTTACAAAGTAATCAGTACTACAATTTAAAAGGAGAAAGGCTTATGTTGGTTTCTGGCTGCAGTCCATGGTCAGCTGGTTTTCACTGTGCGGCAAGGCAGAAACTTTACAGTAGAAGGGGATGGTGGAGGCAAGTTGTTCACCTAATGGCATCTGGGAAGGGGAGAGACACACACACACACACACACACACACACAGAGAGAGAGAGAGAGAGAGAGAGAGAGAGAGAGAGAGAGAGAGAGAGAGAGAGAAAGTGCTTGCTGCCTTCTTCCTGTTTTGTTCCCAATCAATTTGACAGTTGAGCTAATAATCAAAGACAGTCTACATGAAAGTTTTCCTGGAGGAGCAACTAATTTTAAGGTAATCAATTTCTTTATCCTCAGTTCCTTTCTATTTTTTTTTTCTTCCATATACAGGCACCTGAGAAAGATGCTGTCTACATCTCTTTTCTGATGCTATACCGGAATACATGAGACTGGAAAGTTTAAAAGAAAAGTTGCTGGCTTAGCTTGTAGTTTACCAAGTTTAGAAGCACAGCACTGCCATCTCCTTGCTTCTGCTCAAGGACTTCTGCTAAGCAGAGCACATCACAGTGGGAAGCAGGTGGGGAGCTGGGTGCATATCGCAGGGGCACGGCTGTGAGAAACCGAGAGGGAGAGCTTCCTAAGGACCCAGCTTCCACCTGAGAATGAGCCTCCGTCAGTCCAGCCATGACTGTGTCCCCCACCAGGACCCAAATATCTCTCACAGGGCCAAGCTGCCAACATTATCCACTGAGGAATTAAGCCTCGGTGGGAGTTTTCTGGGAGTATAAACCCTCATAGATAAAGAGGCCTGTTTCCAGTTTTCCTGTTGACTTTTTGCGACAGAAAAGCTTCCCCAGCTTCCAGTCCTGTGCTAACTTCACTATCTTCCCGGTGCAGGGAAATCCCTGGGGATGCTTGGCAAAAGGAATGGAAAAGGATTTGTCTCAGGACCGGGAAACATCCCTTCATAAGTCAGCTTGCTTCCAGTTCTTTGTACTCAACAAAATTGATGGCAGAACTCATTGAAGGCCTACATCATTGGAATATACTTTGAAGAGAGATTAGCTTGCCATAATTTGGCATAGAGCTTAGAGGGAGTCCAAAGTACTGACAGTTCCTGCCATAATAAAACTCCTTCCAGTTCTTCTTACATATTTCTCTGAGTAAGTTTCCCTAGCACTTTTGTCAACAAAAATAAAAATAAGAATACAATTGATACTGAGCCTTGCCCCATCTAAGCAAGAAATCAAATCTACCTGAGGTGATGGAGGTGTAGGACTCCCCTACCTATAAATCTGCTAAGGAGATGCCTTTCTAATAAAGCCATCTGTTCTAACCATTATTCAGTAGCATTTCTAAAGTTATTATATTATTTTGATCAATTGTATGTCAGTAATTATGATTATAATTCAATCAGAAACAACTTTATAGCCACATTTGTAAAAGTTCCAGTTTATACAACCTTTTGGTTTGGACAGTTATACCAATACAATCAAGAAAAGACTTATCCTTTCAGATGTGTTACATTAGGATAAAAATTATTGAAGAAAGCAACAAAAATAGGATTTAAAAGATGTTTAGAGTCAAAAATATTCTATCTCAGAAGAGTTTGTAATATGTTTATTTACAGTGTAAATGAAGCATTGGATGATATTTAATGCATTATTATAAGTTTATTTAGCTTCAACTAAAAGATCTTGCAAAGAATTTTAATAATGGTCAGCATTTGCCAAGAATACCAATGGCATTTTTATAACTGCTTAGACTGAAAAATTCTAGGTGTCAATTTCAAAATCTGAGAAAAAACTGATGGTTTTTCAAAATCTTTGTAAGGGTGAAAGGAAGACACCGTCTTCAGACAGCCTCTCCAGCAGCCAAGCCTTCTCAGCTCCATGAACCGCTGTAGCTGTTGTCTTGCTGCTCCTGTGCTTCTGACCTTGCTTAGCTCCCTTATTGTTAATTCTTCTCCTTTCAGTGTTCAATTCTCCACTCAGAAGTGGGAGAGGGTCTGTTAAAAAAAAAAAAAAAGCTAAATCAATAATGTCTTTGTTGTGCTTGGCTCAAGGTCTTGCTAGCAAATAAAAACACTATGTGAGCACCACAGATGTCCTTGCAGTCTGGTGACTGTCATCTTCTGCCTCATTTCTCCTTGCTCAGCAGTTCCATTCAAGTTGTATTTCATCGAAAGGCACCCCAAGGCTGCGCTGCCTCAGGGCCTTTCTACCCACTGTCTATCAGAGGGAGGCTTCTTCCAGCCCATTTTCTGGTGGCCCTTCCTCAGATAGACTCCCCATAATATCCCCATTTGAAATTTCTACTTTGCTAACTGTGTCTCCCCTCACCTACTTTTGGTTGCCTTCACACCACCTCAGGTCATCTGGGATTGATGTCATTCTGAATTGTATCGCCCTTCATACAGTGTCAGTACCATGAAGGTT
>PVKA01018714.1:0-43311 GCA_004027165.1 Ctenomys sociabilis
ATATAGATATATTTATTTTTTTAATTATTATTTTTTTATTTTATTGAAGTACAAATATCAATGAGACAGCTTTAAGATACCTTGGCAAGATGGAGTTGATAAATTAATACATTGCAAATTGTTTTCATAATGTTTTGATATCATAGAAGGTGCATACATGATATTATACTTACAGACATTATTATAGCGTAAGTCTCTTATCAGTAAATTAAGAGAGTGTAGCTGTTCGCGTATCTTATTTTTTATACCTGAATTACATCAAAGATTCAATAATTAATACTTTCTACCTTGTTATTTTCCTAGTGGTTGTCCATAGTACTAGAAGTCGACATAATATCCTGTCCAACCACCATTAGTGCAAATCTTGCCTCTCATAGAATTATGTAGAAGCACAGCGTTATCTATCTCAACTGTACTGTCTGTACACACACATCATGATTCTTCCTTTCTATACCCCTTCCTTTGTCTACACCTGTCAAAGATGGGCACTCCATTGTCATTCAAATAATTTAGGTGCCTGAACTAGCATAAAGTTTTTAATTTGGTATGTGTAATCCCTTTTGTTTATTGTTGGTATTATTTCTTATGCCATTGATGTTCTTTTCACAAAGCCCTTGCCTATGACTATGTCTTAAAGAGTTTTACCTATTTTAACTTCTAGCACATTGTTTCTGTTTTAACATTTATATTTTGATTCATTTTGAGTTTAGTTCACTGCACAGTGAGAGATATGGCTGTAGGCTCAACCATCTGTGTGTACACACATATGGTGGGTGGTTTTCCCAACACCATTTATGAAAGAGGCTCTTTCCTGCAGTGTATGTGTTTGGCCCCTTTGTCAAAGATGAAGTAACCCAATGTGCCTGGGGTGCTCTTGCTTCCTCTATTCCATGCTTTTGACCTTTGTGTCTATTCCTGTTCCAGTAACTTTATGTTATCATTATAGCTCTATATTATTACTTCAGTTACTGGATTATAGGGTTAGTTTCACTCTCTGGGTCTCATTCCATATGAATTTTAGGATTGTTTTCTCTAGATCTATAAGGAAAGTGTCTGATTTGTTTTTGGTGAAATCTACATAATGATTTTGGGAATGGGGCCATTTTGACTACCTTGGTTCTGCCCATACAAGGGTAAGGAGTATCTTTGCATTTTCTGATGTCTGCTTCTATTTCTCTTTTCAGAGTGATGCAGTTTTCACTGCAGAGGTTTGTGATTTCTTTGGTTAAATTAATTTCTAGGTATTTAATTTTTCTTGATGCGATTATGAATAGCATTATTTTCCTAATTTCTTCCTCAGTGACTTCATTTCTGCATAAAAATGCTATTGATGTTGTATCCTACCACATTGCTGAATTTGCTTATTAATTCTAGGAGTCTTTCGGTGGAGTTATTTTGAGTCTCGGAAATACAGGATCATCTCACCTACAAATAATGGTATTTTGACTTTATTCTTCCCTATATGTATCCCTTTTACTTTTTTTTCTCTTTCCTAATTGCTTAAGCTAAGGTTTTGAGCACTGTGCCTGCTTTTACAAGGCTGAAGAATGTAAAAGTCATAGGATCAGGGAAGTCCCCACTTGGGAATCTGGGAAAACACGTGGTAGATTCAGAGTTCCTGACAGGAGGCCCTAGAGTAGCGGGTCATGATGCTTTGGGAGTGAGGCCGAGGCTTCAGTGAAAACACCTGGGCTGGAGATGCCAGGCATGTAGAACATCAGCTGAGGAAAGCCAGAGGCAATGAACAGAGAGAGCCCAACAGAGAGACCAGGAGGTCTGCAGTCAGCAATACCACAGGGCTGTCTGTTATCTAAGCCCTCTCGAATCCACATCTTGTCACCATGGGCCCCACAGTGTTTGGACAGAACTACAGGACTTCATGCTTGCCCTTACAGTTTCAGTCTTGGTTCAGTCTGGTTCTTTTCTATCCCTCTATTCCTCACTTTAGAATAAAAATGTTTATCCTATACCATTGTATCTTTGGGATACGTAACTTGTTTATTTGTTATTTTTACAGGGATTCATAGGTAAGTGTTTGAATCTCAGTGGAGACTTGTACTTAGATTTTTTTATCAATGCTGGAACTTCTGAGATATTGAGGAGGGGATTATTGCATTTTTCCATAAGTAAAATAGTTAAACCACAAACAAGTGGAAGTCTGATCTTGTTATTGTGCTTATTTAGAGATAAGTATGGCTTGAGGTGATGTTTTAAGTGTCAAATTCATAATGGATAAACTGGTGTCAGTTAATCTTAGTTGCCAACTTTCTTGGATTAAGACATTCCTGGAGAGATGATTAGATTATGGGATGCTGTATTCTCCAGTGAATTAATGCACTAATGTTCACAGTGGTTTGTACAATTACGATGTGGGGCCTGGTTGGAGACAGTCTCAGGGCGCATGCCTTGGAGGCTCTGTCTCTGTCCATAACTCTTCCTCTTCACTCCACTTCCTGGCCACCATAAACAGGAACAGCTTCCTTCACCTGGCCCTTCTGCAAAGATGTTCTGCTTTGGAGCCAGCTAACCATGAATTGAAAACTCAGAAGGTAAGAGCCACAAGCCATCCGTAACTCCTTTAAGTTAGGGACGTTGGGTATTCTGTCTTAGAAAAGGGAAATATGACCAATGCAAAGTGACATTCATACACTGCCACCATCTGTTATGGCTTGAATCTAAAATGACTCCCAAAGTTTCATGCTATTAAAGGGTGGGTCCTATGGACATGACCAGGGAAGGTAAATCTTCTTCCCCAGAAGCACCCTTGGCTCTCTGCTTCCTGGAGCCAGCTGACCATGGACTCTGAAACCACCATGGACTGTGCACCAAAACCAGCTTCTAATTAAGTTGTGCTGTCAGTGCTCAGTTATGGGTGTGGGTGTCCCAGCAAGAAGGAAAGCAAGTAAGATACCATCAGATTGACCACACGCCACACGGCTGAGACCTAGAACAGTAAATTCTGACTTACCTCACTACCAGAAGGAGCTGGAAAATATGTGACTTGACTTTTTGTTTAAAGATGAGGAATAGAGATGGGGTTGGATTCTCAGATGCTAAGAGCTTTCTGGACTCTAAGGTTCTACAATTTAACTTGGTAGCATCTTTGCAAAGTGTGGCATACACAGCAGTGAAACAGGCAAAGAGAATGGGTCTTTTGACAGTGACAGGACACGGAACTAGTCCGAATGATCTTGAGAAAAATGCATCAGAGATATCCTAGCTGAAGCCTGGATCTTTAAGGTACTGAAGAAAAAATTTCAGAATGTCATAGCAATGTTTATTTTATAAATAAGTAGTTCTAGAAGCCTCCTTTATTCAGTTTCTCATAAAATTCAGAATAATCATAGTATCACATTTTAAATCAAGCAAAGGAA
This sequence comes from Ctenomys sociabilis, assembly GCA_004027165.1. NCBI lineage: Eukaryota > Metazoa > Chordata > Mammalia > Rodentia > Ctenomyidae > Ctenomys > Ctenomys sociabilis. The sequence goes on from PVKA01018714.1 coordinate 3,375, forward strand.
TGTGTGTGCATATCGGTGTATCTATATCATATATTTCTAGAAGACTCCTTCAGTCCAATGGGGGGGATATAACCAAGGAATGTAAGAAATTAAGCATATGGCAAAATTCATAGTCTCTATCAGAAAATTTAATTCATTCTAATATGAATAAGGGAGCAATTCTGTGGTTGGAGAGTTTTTGCTTCTCCAGTGATTCATAGACTGACATTCTGAGGCAGCCAGGTGTTGCTTGCAACATCAGAATGAATGAATTCACATCACAGAGTCCCTAAGAGGCTGCCAATCTCTGTGAAGATTTGGCTACAAACATGAAGGAGATATCTGAGAACAGAGAAGGGGCATCAGGCCTAGAAGGAAGCTTCACAAGTCTGAAACTCACTTCTATGGGGTCTGAAATAAGTACTAAATGGCCACTCTGTTAGAAATAAGCCACATGTTTAAGCTTTCCATTTAGGAAAGTTTAAAGTGCTAAAAAAAATTCTTCTTTGATCTTAAGAAGAAAAAGAATGAAACCTCCAAACTTTCAAAAACTGGAGATGCAAAAACTTACAATTTGGACATTAAATAAACCTAAACAATCAAAAGTAATCTAGTCTTTATGTAAAAGTTGACCTCTTCTACTCTTGGGCTGGGGTAAGGTGACCAGGCTTCCTGTAAAAACCTATTCTCTGCATACATTAACCCTTCCCTATCTTTATTTGTATTTTAACCAGTGCTTTTATCAAATAGATATCATAAAAGCATTCTTTTGAGTTAAAAATAGCTGAAATATACACCATTGCTGATGCTGACCAGAAAAGGAAACATAGAAAAAAAGGATGAACAGAGATGTCATATACTGAATTGTGTCATCTCAAAATTTATTAGTTGAAGCAGTAATGCACAATGACTATATGTGGGGAAAAGAAGATTTTAAAGAGATAATTAAGGTAAAAACAGCTCTCAAGATAGGGCCCTAATCCAATCAGATTGGTAGAAAAAAAAGAAGGAGGAGGAGGAAGGGGAAGAGGGAGAGGGAAGAGAAGAAGAAGGAGGAGGAGGAGGAAGAGGAGGAAGAAGATGAAGAAGAAGAGGAAGAGGAGGAGGAAGAAGAGGAGGAGAAAGATGAAGAGGAAGAAGAGGAGGAAGAAGAGGAAGAGGAAGAAGAAGAAGAAGAAGAAGAAGAAGAAGAAGAAGAAGAAGAAGAAGAAGAAGAAGAAGAAGAAGAAGAAGAAGAAGAAGAAAAAGAAGAAGCGATAGATACAGGATGGCTATGCACAATGCAAAGCCACATAAGGCTGCAGTGAAAAGGTGGCCATCACCTCCTTGACCAAAGAGGCAGGCCTCTGGAGAAATCGATCTTGCCACCACCTTGATCTGACTTCCAACCCCCAGAAGTATAAGAAAATAAAAGTGCTGTTTAAGCGCCTCTGTTTGCATTACAGTTCTTTGTTAGCCAACCTAAGCAGGATTACATTTATTCGTCAACCACTAGATGGCAAGCATTGACACAACACTTAGCACACGCCATTAAATCCTCACAGTAGCCCCCCTCCAGATAGGCAAAGGTCAAGTAAAATCAAGTTCACTAGAGAAGCAATGGGCTCAAGGTCGCACAGTGCTGGACTCTGAACCTCGACTGTGTGTTCGATTCCAAGACTCCCATTTTTCACTGTTAGAGCTTCTCAAATACTGGAATGTGGCACAATCATCTAGGGTTGGGTGAAGCTGTGATAGAGGCCTCTGTCTGCCTTAGATCTACCTAATGAATATTCATAAGCTCCAGAAAATGCCAATTTATACTACATCCCTGGTCCAAGAGGCTGGGTGAAGGAAGTTTTCTTGTCTCATGGTTTTTCATGAATAAAAAGGCAGATAACTGGGATTAGAAAACTAATTTAAGAAGTTTCTTATTCTGTCACCTTTTCTATGGTTTTCATTAGCTTTCATGAGGAAAATTTCCAGGGATGTCAGTTATGAGCCCTAAAAATCACCCCTGAGCCTGAGCACATCATGTTGGATAATCACAGAACCACATGGATCCTTGGTTCCAAAATTTTGTCTTACTCTACATATGTAGATATTCACATTTGAGAATAAGGATTGCTAGAAGAGGGCTGGGGCTCAGTGGCCTAAGCACCTGCCTGGCAAGCTCAAGGAACCGGGTTTGATTCGTGCTACTGCGTGCTGTGCGGGTTCCAGCACTCCAGTAAGCCGTGGAAGCTGGGCATGGTGGTACACGCCTGTAATCCCAGCACTGGGGAGGCTGAGGCAAGAGGATCACTACAAGTCTTAGCTGTGTAGTGAAACCCTTTACTAAATAAATAAATAATTTTGATGAAAAATTCTCTGTAGTTTCTGGTATGCTTATTATTAGCTGCATCCAATAGAACAACGCATCTGTGCCACAAAAATATACAATGAGTTATGAAAAATGTATAACTACTCTTTAATACTTAATGTTTTTTCAATATGGAATTCTGTTTATTGTACTCTCATCAAGTTGTGTGCTACTGTAGTTATTTTTGGCTACTGAGAATTTTTTGCAGGGAATTGGACAAATACAAGCTATTCCACAACTTTGTCTCCTGATCTGTCTAATTAGTTTCACTGAGAAAGATACTCACTTGTATGAGCTAGCCCTCTGGTTTCTTAGCATCAAGAAATATTCTTTCTGAGTATATGTCACACTCCTGAAGGTATAGATTTACTGAAATGTTTCACATGCAGACAGGAATATAATTTGCTTCTATGTGATATTTTGAGGCCCTGTTTTTAAATTTCTTTGTCACTACTTTAATGATGCAATAATTCTGAAACCTGCTTTGACTTTAAGGATTGTTAGCTAGTTTCCAAACTGTTTCTCCAGGGAAAAGCAGGGAGCAAAAGGAAGGAAGAAAATGGTAGAAATCAATAGGTACTCCTTTCCTTAGCCATACCCTCCATCAGCTGTCCAGGGCTGAGCTGAAATAGACTTTGGCAGTTAACTAATTAACAGCCAGTGTGCGTGGGAACAGTCAGCTGATCTGAGTCAGTGTGGTTATTGGAACGACCCAGGGCAGAACAGGAGAGGAGCTGATTACTTGGATAATAAGATTCACTGCTGCAAGTTTTCCTGGTAGCTGCTCTTCAGAGAAGCTTGGGCAATTCTCTTCAGCTGCGCTGTGCAGCTTGTTATATTCCTTTCACCAAGGAGGGCTGCTGCTCTCTTAGGAAGAGCTCTGGTGTTTGCCTTCACCCTGAGCATTGCCTTTCAGTTCTTGGCACTGATTCTTCGGCCTCCTGTGTGGGCCTTTTGGCCTGCAGATACAGACTCCAGCATCCTGCCCTGGCCCTTGGACTTTCCAGTGCAGACTCTTTGGTCTTTCCTGCGGATTTCTGGGCCTTCTAGTACAGACTGACATGGGACGTGGGCTGGCGATCCAGGCCCTTGGCTGAATCTTCAGCTCTCTAATGTGTGGACAGATCCTTGGCACGCTTCTACAGTGGACTCTGTGGAAATATAGCAAGCTGTACTTGTAAAGTTCCACGTCCTGCAGTAAATCTGTGTTCTAGCAAACGCTGCCTACACCCTCTGCATCATGATCCCCAGCATGTACCCTCTGCAGCAGCACCCCAAGCAGGAGAATGAAGTCAAGTGCGAACCAGCAAGGAGGCCACTGCGTAAAGCAGCTCTTCTGTCCCATTCTAGTTTTTCTTTGTCAAAAGCAAACAAATATAAAGTGAACATCCTCCCCGAAAAGATCCTTCACAGCACCCACACACACAAGGAACAAATGTATGTTAAGGCCATGAAGTTATACACTTTTAAAAGGCAGATTTTGTGGCATCTGAAGTATTGTCCTCAATATTAAAAATTAGATTGAGGAAAAAAATCTACAATAAGAAATAGTGACTTAATGAGACCCTGTCCCAAATCAATCAATCAATCAATCAATCAATCAATCCAGGAAGCTTTGCATTTAGCACAGTGCAAAGAACTGGGGTCAATCCCCAGTACCAGGGATAAGAAGACAGAGATGCCATTTTAGCTACACAAAGAAGGAAAAGAAAGATGTAAATGTAGGGACAGATGAGACCTTAAGAGAGGATTAGGTTAGAGAACTGGACCCATTTAAGAAGTAAAAGAGAAATATTAGGAGTGAAGCGAAACTGACAGTGCACAGCTTGACACCAGTCTCTGGAAAGCTGTTGCTGTCATTCTTAAACTCTATGTAGGTTACTTCTCCTGATGTAAGTTACTGGATCTCCCCCTTAGTCTACCTAACCCAAGCCCCTAGCAACAAGCCTAGCAATGAGTTAGCTGTTGATCTGGGAGGGGAGTGGAGATGGGACCCCAATACTATAAAAGTGAGATTGCTGGCCAGCACTCAGCCGTGTCCCAGCTACTGGCTCCTTGTCTGCTAGTGGCTTTGTACCGCTTCCTCTTGCACTATCCACAATAAAGTTACTTTTGCTTTGCACTGTAGAGAAGCCTGCTAACTCCTCTTCCCCTTTCTATGTCAAACACAAGCCTGGCAGGGATGCCCTAGACCGCAGACCCACAAGACACAATGTAAGGGAAGAGTAAGGATATGGGCATGCATGAAGAATCGGAAAGCACCAAGTGAGAGACTTCTCAGTCTAAAGCAAGCTGAGGTAGTCTCAACAGCACTATGTCTGCCGGTGGGATATCCCATACATCACTGGCACAGACAAAAGTCTTACCAAAACTAGGAAATTTCTATTTCCAATAACCACAGAAGAATTTTGGTCCTAAAGGAGCCATAAAATGGAAGAACACCAAAGATTTAACTTAATATCTTCTACCACTGCCCAGGAGTGTAAAAACACTTTTTGTTGTGGTCTAGATCCTAAATGTCTCTCAAAGCTCATGTGTTGAAAGTTTGTTCCCCAGCTGACAGTGCTGTTGGGAGGCGGTGGAAACCGAGGCGCGAGTCTGACTGGAAGAAGCAGACTATGAACATCTGCCTAACACATCCCCTTCATCTGGAGCTATATGTGTGTTATCTGTTGCCCATGACCGCAGCGAAATACCCAAGACTAGATCACTTTATTTTTTTTGAAGTTTATTTAGCTTACATTTCTTGAGGTTCAAGGGCACAATACCTGTATTAGCTCAACTCTGATGAGGACAGCATGGCAGATAGAATCATAACAATGGTGAAAACATGAAAGAGACAGAGGCAGAGACAGATAGACAATAACATGGCAACAGCAAAACAGGACCTCATTCTAAACCCTAAAGTTATACTGTATTCCAATATCACCACCATGAGGCCCAGTCTTCAAGTATATGAACTGTTGGGGGACAACCCACACCCAAGCCATATTCGGGACAATAGCCTGTTCTTCCTGTGTGATCTATGCCTCTACTTGGCCATGAATTGCCCAACTCATGACATTGTGACAGCCCATAGGGAAAAAACCTACTACATCTCATTTAGGAGCAAACCATATGTACAACCCTTTTGGAGCCAACTTCAATAATAAATCTTGCTTCATTGGTCAGCTTTGTCCTGCTTGTGCCTCAGTCATTTGGTTCCGTGGTCAGCCCTTGAGGCAAGTGACAAGTTTGTTCCCAAGCAGAACTGACTGAAAGTGTACTCAGGTCTCCAAATGGTGAATGCTGCCCCTCTGTTCCCAAGTTTTGTTATTGTTATTGTTTGAATACTGGGAATCAAACTCAAGACCTTGTACTTACCAAGTAAGCACTGATGCTACTGAGTTATATCTGCAGCCCTGTTTCCAAGTGTAAAAGTCTGTCATAAGTCTCTAAGCCTAAGGTTTAAACCAAGTTTAGCAAGCATAGTGCCTGTCAAATACATCTCTTTCAAGATCATTGCTATTCCCTGAATCATTTCAAATATTTCCTTTCAAATATTCCTATCTCTTCTAACCCAAACTATAAGTTCTTGTTTCTTGCTGAACTTAAGCAATCAATTTCCAAGAAACATGCCCAGGAGAAAACTGATATTAAATTTAGAAGTGCAATGTGTAGGGCTAGGATATAGCCCAGCAATAAAGTTGTACCTAACACACAAAGGGCCTTGAGTTCAATCCCAGTATAAAAAATAAAAGATGAGAAATTGCACATGTAATTGTTATAAGGTATGGGAGGACACACATTAAAATTAGAAAGACAAGAGGGACATAAAGCTGGAAGAGGGGGCCCCAGAAGAGTTAATGCTTTGTTCTGCTTTTAGAATATATATCTTTATAGTTTAAAAATCCCAAGAAATGCTTGTTAAGTAGAGAAATTTTTAATTACATGAAATAATTCTCTCCCAGAGCAAAGAAGAGTACAAGACCATAAATCATTTAAGAGGATTGAATTAATCCCCAAAGCCTTCATTATTTGAGTCTGCCTTTCTCAAAAATAATATTCTATGCAATATTTATGATGTGTTTAAAAGAAAGATAAAGAATATGAGTGTCCCCTTTACCCAGTGAAGAAAGAGAACACTGTCCATGGTGAATGTGCCCCACTCACCCTGTCCTGGGGAAAGACACTAGTGAAATGCTAATAATTTCAAGACAAGTGCTCACCATCTGTGACCAACACAGCCATTAATGTAAGAGCTGTCTTGTGTTCCCTAGAAGGGAATTTCAAAAATATTTCTCAGGGACGCAGAGAGATTTGAGAGGAGCCCCTCAGCATGATGACTGGCCACTTTGTGTTAGCCCTGTCTCATTTTCTTCCTTTGGCACAGGGCTGTGAATGTGTGAAATGTCTGTAATAAAGCCAGCCCTGCGCGTGCAAGCAGCAGACCCTTGCAGCCACCTGTGATTAGCTGTGCTTCCTGTGCGTGCACTCTCCTGGGCAGGGCATCTGCTCTGCCATGATGAGGAAGACTCGTCTGTCACCCACTCAACCCCATTCCTCAGGACAGGCCATCTAAGCATCAGTCCCCCAGCCCTGTGATCCTTGAGCCACACTGTTATTTCCTAAAAGCCATAAATCAAAGGAAGTAGATCATTGGTGGACAGACTCTTTGTTTTTATTTTGTTTCATTAACACTTGAAACTAGATTTTTTTTCCTCAGCATACTTTTGCATTCTGCAAGGTCAAGTATGATAGACAGGTCTTTGGAAATTAATGTTGGAATAAAGCATGTGTCCATTCCACATACCTGGCTGGTAGTGACAGTGTGACTTTTATCTTCTTTTCTTCAGCAGAGTTGATGAAGCTCAAGTTGATTTTATGTAAATAAATTAAAGAATGCTCACAAAGAGGGAATAAAAACAAGAACCATAAATTGAACTTTTTCCAAATTACAATGATCTTATATTTTTCATTTATTGCCAATTAGTGTTTAGGCACTTTTTGCTGGTTTTACTGAAAGGAAAGCACTTTAAATCAGCTATGTGCAGATCATTGTAGGTCAGTACCCAGTGTGAAGGCTTATAGTCCCCTCATAGGGTACCTAGACTATGACACAAAACTTGTCTGAAAACTGGTGCAGTGTTGTCCATCAGTAGTATTGGGTTTATATAAGAGAAGGCACACACACACACACACACACACACACACACACACACACACACAGAACCATTGTTCTCCCTTATGCCTTTTTATTTATTTATACTTTTATTTTTATTTTTTGGCATAACCAGGGATTGAATTCAGATCCTTGCGCTTGTCAGGGAAGTGCTTATTCTACTGAGCCATCTCCCCAGCCCCGCTTATGTCCTTTTATTAAAGAGAGGGTGCTCTCTGGATTCATCCCACCCATCCATCAAGGCTGGAAATGGTTCAGTGACCAAACACAGATCCTTAAGTTTCTCTCTAATGTCATTTATGTTTTGTTCATTTGGAAAATGAAAATGATATTGAAAGTGTCAATTGAGAAGTAAAATATATGCTCTCTAAAATCATAATATTTGACATATAGAACCATCTATATCATAATAGTTTATGTAATTTACCAAAAGTCAACTTAGATATAATGAAATAACCATAAATTTTAAACAACAGTTATGTTTTCAAAATGGGTCTGTCATTAAACTCCACTCTACCACCAACCTTGGGATCAGGTGGGGATGATTTTCCACCCTAGTTCCAAGTATTGTCCTCTTTTGCCATTTTTATTAAAGGTTTTTGATCCACTTCTTGGTCTAAATTTTCTCCACATTTCATGCTGTTGTGGTCATGACAGTCCTAACAAAGCAGGTAGTTTTTAAGAGCCATAGTTCCTTAGTCTTTATTTTATAGACAGAAAAAATTAGGTCAGGGTTGCTATGACTTGCCCAAGATCCTGTTAGTCAGAGGTGAAATTAGAGCTGAAATTCTGAAATCTTAGCCCCAGCACAGCATTCTTCTAATGAAGATTAAATAATACTAATTAGGATAATGCATACGAAGGGTCAAAAGGAAACACCTACCCCCTCAGCCTCACCTTGTCTTTGCATCATACTTCTTACTACAGACATAGAGCCGTTTGCTTGAGATGGTTCTACCGATGCCAAAGGATTGACTCTTGCTGTCCACAGATGTCTATTTCAAGCCTGCAGTTCTATGGGTTTGTGCTTGTTTGAATTTGCCATCGGTTTCTCCTCAATGCCGTTAGCATTTCAACTGAAGCTAGAAAAAGAAAATTAGCCATGAGACTCCAATGGCCTTGACTCAGTAATTGCTTTCATGTAATTAGCATCAGGCTTTTATGGCCAGTGATGATTAATTGAATTTTCTCCTGCTACAACTTGCTTAAAATACTTTTCTTACATGATTGCCTACTAAAACTCTTCGGATTAGAAAGATACTGAGACAACGTATAAACATACATGGAAATTTTTAGTGATTTCCATAGATGGAAGTTGACCTCAGAACCCAGTTTTACATTCTCCTTGGACCAGCACCTTGAAGCAAAACTGTCAACAAACGAAGAAGTATTGTTCTACCAGAATGAATATGACTGTCCTTATCCATTGTTCAGGCATGCTTAGGATCTAATGACCACAGCTGCACTTGCCATTGCTCCAACAGCAAGAAGTTGATTGAGCCCCATAACGGGGATAGTCGCAACCCACAGCTTGTTCATGAGATGGGTTGATTAAATGGGAGAGAAAGGGTGCTCCCTCTTCTGGTCTGTTTTCATTACATCTAATGTCAGTCTGAATGACAGTATAGACCCGAGAGTGGGCTCAGATCTGCCCCCTCTGAACTGCTGCTGTTTTATAGGACTCTGAGTGATTCTGAGGGGCCAGGTCCTGTGCTGCATGGCCCCTTCCTTGAATGCTGTGCAGATGTGCAGAGTGGCATCTCTCCCTGGATGGTGGTGCCACACAACTTCGAAGAATCCTGGGGGGCTGCACAAGAACAGGTTTGGAGTTTACAGTTCCCACTCTAAGGCTATTTCCCATCTCGATGAGGGGTTTAAGAAAATATTTTACACCAAACTCATTAGATTATTATTTTTTTATGTATTTAGTACAAGGTCTACAGCATCTCACTGCACAGATCAGACTTGCAGTGATCCTCCTGTTTTCAGCCTCCCAAGCACTGGGATTACAGATGCAGGCCATCATATTACGTGGTTCATCAGATTATTTTGCACCTATAGTTGCAGCTACTTGGAAGGCTAAAGCTCAATGATACCGTGAGTGCAGAAATTTGAGGCCAAACTGGGCACTGTAATGAGACCCCGTCTCTTAAAAACAGACTAATTTGGGGCCAAATGATGTTTTTAAAGATACTGAGTCATTCAAAGTAGGAACATGGTATAACTCTTCATTAGTAAGTTTTGGGGTGTGTGTGTGTGTGTGTGTGTGTGTGTGTGTGTGTGTGTGTGTGTGTGTAGGGTCTCTATGCAGCTCAAACTCATAGTGATCCTCCTGTTTTCAGGCCACCCAGCACTGGGATTACAGGAGTGTGCCATCACGCTTGGACTCTGTTTTGTTCTTGTATTGCATTTTATTGTAATGTTTATTCTCAAGATTTGTGGCGGTTGTATTAGTGGTGTCAATGGCATTAGTTTTCAATTACATTTTCTAATTGGCTTTGGTTAGAGGATTGGGATGCTATTATTTTTCATGTACCAATTTTATACCCACACATGCTGATTAGTTATCTCATCGGTTACATAGCTCTTAACTTATTCTCTTAGGTTTTATGGGTAGATAATCATGTCACTCTTCACCAAAGACATCATTACTTTTCCTTCTCAGTATTCATGTCTTGTTTTATTTTTGTTTTCTATATTATGTTAGTCAAAGCTGCCTAGTGTGCTGAATGACATAGCACCCTTTCTCTGTTCTTTTTATAGAAATGTTTCTAATCTTTCATCATTCAATATATTTGCAGTAGCCTTCTGGCATATACACTTATTAAATCACATTTCCAATAATAAAGGGATGGCATTTTGAAATAGTGCAATTGAAGAAGAAATTTTTCATAAAGTTGATTCTCCTTAGTCATGATTCCATCTTTCGGGATCCAATGCCAAAATGTATTTGCAACCTAAAAACAATATCCACCCCACTTCTTCAGTAATTCATCCACATGCACAGAGGAGTGAGTACCTTGAGTCCTGAGTGGCCCTGTTCCTGGCTGAGATGGCACAATGTGAGCTTGTTTCCTCTTTTGGCTCATGTGTGACAGGCAGGTGTGTATTCAGTGTTACATTTTTCTTGGCAATGTGAGTACTTAGCACGACTCTTGGGAATAGTGTAGAGATGCTCCGAGAACAACAGAAGGACATTTGCCGCATCTGCACGTAGAAAGTGCGTCTGTCAGATGTGCTGCTTCAGGCATGAGATGCAGTGCTATTGGCTGCGATTTCAATGCCCATGGGGTCACAGTATGGGTTACGTAAGGTGTCTTTAAGCAGAAACGCATAAAGCGAGGTTGTATCTTGACAGCTTCATAGGAACACTGTGACTAGGGGCTTGCAGGAATCTAACCTGGTGTTTCTCCAAGAATCACTGCTCAGTACACACTAAAGTAGCATGTGTAGAGACTTTGTGGAACAGACTTGCTTCAAGTAAGGAGAGTTCACTGTGTGTACGAAGATTTGGGTGCAGAGTACCAGAGGTTGATCAGCAACCCAGGCTTTAGGAGCAGCCGCACTTTCCAACCTCCAAGGCAAAGGATAGAGGGAGGAGCAAGTGCCAGGGACTGGGTTGGGGTTGGGGAAGTCCTGAGAGTCTGCCACCCTCAGAGATGCATCCCCAACTCAAGTGACCTTGGAAAGAGGCCACAAAGGAGCAAGTACCTTGCTCATCTTCCTCCTTCTACAGAGTTCCTGGTAGCCCACATGGGTAGGAAATCAGAGGATGCAGCAAGGGAGGAGAAGCCCTTGCAGTGGATCTATGCAGAGGAGTGGAGACTGGAATTTAGGGGCACAGGGAGTATTTTCAGCATGATGAATCATTCCCAGCTTACTGGTGAGATTGAGCAATCAGGGATTACTGTTGAATTTCATCGAAGTATCCCTGAGCATCAGTAGTTTTCTCCTAGAATCTATATTCTGTGATGGTGGCAGAAAAATGGACTGGGACAGCACTGTAAGAGCAGACCATGAATTAACTGAATGTGTCCCCATTCCTTCATAGGTAGTTAGGGTTTCTGTCCTTTTTCCTTTGTACTACAAATATTGCTGCTTTCTATATAAATACCTTTATACACCAGTACTTTTATTTTCATGAATTGAGGCCCCCCAAAGTGCTTTTGCTTAGTATGTAGTTGATCTTAGTTGTCACATTGACTGGATTAAGAGACTCCCGGAGGAGCCTGGATGGTGGCAGCACTATTCTGATTAGGGGATCAGTCCAATGATGCTCACAGCTGACTGTGCTATAGGCAGGGGTGCCAAGTTGCCCTGGGGTCACCAAGGACCTGCTTTTGGAGGTCCGTAGTTCTCTTTCTCTCTTTGTTTTGAAACAGGGTCTTACTATATACTTCAGGCTGGCCTCAAACTCATAATGATCCTTGTTCGTCAGCCTCCCAACTGTGGGGATCACAGGCATGTGCCACTGTGCCTGCCCGAGGTTTGTGTCTCTCGCTGGTGCTATTCTTCTGCTCTACTTCCTGGCTGCCACGAGAAGAGCAACCTGCCTGCATGAAGCTGTTCCAGCACACTCTTTCTGCCTTAAAGCCAGAGGACCATGGTCTGAACCATATTCAACTGTGAGCAAAAATATACTCTTCTTTCTTCAAGCTGTGTATATTGAGTATTTTGTCTCAGTAACAAAAAGCTGAGCAATATATTGGATAAAATGAATGTAAACAAGTACAATATAGCACAGGACTCCAGCTTAGCCTGAGGCTCCAAGAGTCCTAACAGAGAGGCCCTTTCTGTTTCCAGAGGGCCCTGCTACATCTGTGGGGCATGCAGAGGAAGCAGTCAGGAGCTGGTTTCAAAAGTCCAAGGCCCATTTGAGAGTCAGAAGTTCAGATAGAAGGGGCCAGAGCTGAGGAAGAATTTATTTGGAAAGAATTCTCAGAGATAGCTTCTTTCTCAGGGCCCCAGAGGAATGCAAAGACATTGCCCTCTCATCTCAAGTGCAAGGGCTTGAGTTCAATCCCTGGTTCCACAACAACAACGAAAAAAAAGAAGATTCAGAGTTTGACTTTCACACTACACCAGCCACTTTCAGTATTGAAATTGAGACTTTTGTATGAATAAAAGTGACAGGGTAAATTTTTTAATCTAACAGCAAGAAGAAAGGTTATGTACATTCCTTGAGATTTCTAGCAGGGACAAGGGAAGAAACAATAAAAGAAGTTTGCAGTGCTTGAAGGAAGAGTTGCTTTCTACCTACAGCTTTGAATGGCATCCTTCATGAGGGATACAAACGGTTCATTCAATGCTACAGACATTCACTGCTTTCCAAAAATATTATTCAATTCATGTATCCATCAATTCATAAGAATGCTTTTGTCACTGAAGTTCCGCTAGTATTACTTTCAACTACTTTAATTCTGCTGGGTAAAATATTGTCTTAACTTACTGCCCTTGGTTCATAAATAAGCCCAAATTCACCATGGAAGATGCTGCACTTTGGCTGCTGAACATCCTCGAAGGTCTATGCATATGTGAAAGGTGTAGTCCCTGGGGAGGCACCACTGGGAGATGCGGAGATTTGAAGAGGTGGGGAATGTTGGGGGGAATTCAGGTCATTGGGGACTGGAGAAGGACTGTGGCACCCACTCTCCTTTGTTTCCTGCTTGTGAGCTGAGTTGTTTTGCTCTGCCACAAGTGTCTGCCATGGTGTGCAGCCTCCCAGCTTTCCTAAGAAATATGCAGTGGGCCCAAAGCAGTGGGACCAGTTGGTCATGGGCTGTAGGTTCCAAAGCTGTGAACTGAAGTAAGCCTTTTATCTATATGAGTGAATTATCACACTGGAGATTTCTGAAAGAAAGCTGACTGAGGTCAAAGAATAGCACTTGGAAACTGGAAGGCCTACTTGAAATTAGTGAAGCATAGAGACTTGGGGGACATGTCAAAGTCTCAAAGCAGATCATTTTCTCCCTTTGAGTGAACTGTTTATAGATTTGAGATTCATAGAAGAAAAAGTCTGGAAAGGTTATCTTGTTTCAAAAGAAAGGATTATCTTCTAAGACTCAAGCTTCTGCTTAGTGATCATTTATCAAGATCATCAATTATGTTTTCTAAGTTCCCCCAAGAGAGACCTCAAATATTTGATACTCAGCCCACATCTATTTGATGGAAACTCACATATTTCTCCTCATTGCAGTCTTAGGTTTTAGGTTTTCCTATTGTAAAACCCTAAATTGTCTGGTTTTGTTTGAGAATCAAGTTAGACCTGTTCCTGGTTGGACAGATGACAAAAATAAGAACAAAGCACTCCCCACAGAGCAAAGGTTTGTGCACAAACTGACTGCAAAAGAAGCTGCCATAGGCATAGTTTCCAAAAACTATGTCTATCTTAGGGTTTTTTTTTTTTTCTAATTTTATTTTAAAGAAATTTTTTTTTTCCCAAACAAGATAATGGGAGAGCAATGAAGGTTAATACATTGCATATTGTTGTCTTTAAATTAGTTATTAGAATATAAGAAATAGGCATTTAATTGTTCAAATATTAGCATAAAACTTTCTTTGCAAGAAGCTATAGGAAATTAGTAGTATATCTTAACTATCACATATATATAAATATATATATATATATTTTTTTTTTCTTTCTTACCCTTCCTTCTTTCTCCTTTCCCTCATTTCAGTTTCTCTTTCCTGTTGAACAGTTTCTCCTTGTTTTAAAATATCTGTTGTACCTCTTGGATCTTATTTACTCCCTCAGCTTCTCACACTAGGGAGACAATGCAATGTGTACTCAAGTCAGTCTGGTTCATTTCACTTGTGAGTATGGTCTCAAGTTGCATGAATTTACCTATAAAAGACTCAAGTGTATCCTTTTTTATGGCTGAGTAGTACTCCTTTATATAAAATGAACACATCCTTTTAATATATCCCTCAATTGACTGGCATTTGGACTCTTTCCAAGATTTAACTATTGCAAGCTGTGCCACTGTAAACATGGGTGCACATACGTAATTGTGTTATGATGCCTTTTCATTTCCCACTGCCCTGTCAGCATTTGTTGTTGGCTGACTTCCTGATAATAGCCATTGTTTCTGGGGTGAAATGGAATCTCAGTGTTGTTTTAATTTATGTTTAGGAAATGACCAATGATGTCGAACATTTTTTCACGTACTTACTTACTATTTGTATTTCTTCATCTGAGAAGTATGTGTTCATCCCAGATGCCCATTTTTGGATTGAGTCTTTAAATTTGGGAGGTCCAGTGTTTTGATTTCCTAATATGTTTTTGATAGCAATGCTTTGTCTGAGGAATAGATGGCAAACATTTTTTCCACTCTGTGGGTTGTTTCTTCACTCTGTTGGCATTTTCTCTTGCTATGCAAAAGCTTTTTAATAAAATTAGATTCCAATTGTTGATTCTTTGTGATAGTTCCTATGTGATTAGGGTTTTATTCATAAAGTTTTGCAAACAACAATGTCCTCAAGAGTTTTACCTATTCTATCTTCCAGTAGATTTAATGTTTCCTTTGTAACATTTACATTTGTAATTCATTTCAAATTTCATATAGCTTATGATGAAAGATATGAGTCCGATTTCAATCTTTGGCATGTGCAAAGCCAGCTTTTCCAGCACCATTTATTAAAGTGGCTTTCTTCCTGTGAATGTGTCTGGGATCTTTGTCAAAGACACGGTGGCTAAGTTTGTCTGGAGTGGTTTCTCCATCTTCTGATTTGTTTTGCTGATCCTCAGATCTGTTTTTGTGGCAGTACCATGCTATTTTTTTTTTGGCAGAACTGGAGATTGAACTTGGGCCTTAGTACCATGCTATTTTTATCACAGTAGCTTTGTAGTATAATTTCAAGTCAGGGACTGTGATGCCCTCTGCCTTGCCTTGCTGTCCAGAATTCCCTTTGATATTCTAGATCTCTTTGGTTCCAAAGTAATTTTAGGGTTATATTCTGTAATTCTGTTGGAATTTTGATCAAGATTGCATTAAATCTATACAACAGTCTTGAAAGCATAGCTCTCTCCACTATAACAGTTCTTCCTACTCAAGGACATTCCATTTTATGATATCCTTTTCAAGGTACTCTTCTATTATCATATTTTTTTCAAAGCACTGTAATTTTTAATGTAGAGGTCTTTTACATCCTCCATTAGATTGATTCTTGGTATTTCATTTATTTGGATGCTGCTGTGAAAGGTGCTGTTTGGCTCTCAGTGAGTTTGTTATTTGTGTTCAGGAAGGCTATGGATTTCTGAGTGTTGACTTTATATCCAGCTAGGCTACTAAATTTGTGTATTATATTTAGTGGGGGTTTTTAGTGGAGTTTTAGGGGTCTTTCATGTAAAGCATCATGTCATCTGCAAATAATATTTCACTTCTGCATTTCCTATTATTGTTCCTTTTATTTTTTTCTCTTGTGTAATTGCTGTGGCTAAAGTTTCCCAGACCATGTTGAATAAGAGTGGACACAATGGACATCCTTCAAGCTTTCTGTTTCTGTCCATTCAGTATGATAATGGCTGTAGATTTGTTATAGGTGGCTTTTTTTCAGATTTAAATAGACCATCTCTTCCAACTTTCTGTGTCATTTTGTCCTGAATGTGTGTTGGACTTTGTCAAAGCATTTTCTGCATCTATTGGGATGATCATATGGTTTTTATCCTTGGCTCTGTTGATATGATGTATTTCATTTACTGATTTATGTATGTATGTTATGCTACCCTGGCATACCAGGGATGAATCCTTCTTGGTCATGGTATATAATTTTCTTGATGACTTTTTTCTTGAACTTATTCTGTTCTGTGTGTGTGTGTGTGTGTGTGTGTGTGTGTATTTTAGGGGAGGGCCTATAGGGTATTTAGGGTCTCACTAGTAGATTGGACTCATAGTGATTCTACTATTTACATCCTCCCAAGTGCTGGGATTACAGGCATGTGCCACCATGCCCAGTCTAATCCCTGTCTCAGCACACTACAGGGGCAGGGCCGGCACAGCAGGCCTTGGGATCAAACCCCGGGCCCCTGAACCTGCTTACAGGCACTTTAATCCACTGAGCTATTTGGCCAGCCTTCTGTATTCTGTTCTTAATTGGATTCCACCCTGGCCCCTGGTTTTGCTTCTAGGAATGAACAGGGAATATTACTTACCTTGCAATTTTGAAAAGTAATGGTATCAGAGCTCTGAATTTTTTGTAGAATTAATCCTGGGCTTTTATTTGTAGGTAGCTTTTTCTTTTCTTAATTTGTGTATTTGGTACAGGGTCTCATGCACAGCTCAACTCCTACTGGTTCTGTTTTCAGCCTTCCCAGTGTTGAGATTACAGACATGCACCCTGCTCCCTTTCACTACTGGGCCTGTGGAGCCATGCTGAGCAAAACAACCCGGGCCAGTGCAGATGCCTAAGCAGGGGCTTGGTTCACTGAGCTATTTCACTGGCCCTGTTGGTAGCTGTTTAATTACATCTTTGATTTCACTGATTGATTTTGGTTTTATTTGTGATTTCTATATCTTACTGATCCCTCTTTGAAAATTCATTTGCATCCAGGAATCTATTTTTTTCTGTTTTCCATCCTAAAAAAATGAAAGTTTTTAGGTCAGGGAGATAACTCAGTAGTATAAGTGTTTGCCTGGCAAGCGCAAGGGCCTGAGTTCAATCTCCGGTTCTGCAAAAAAAAAAAAAAAAAAAAAGTAAACCAGGCATGGCGGCGCAGACCTGTAATCCCAGCACTTGGGAGGCTGAGGCAGGAGGATTGTTGTGAGTTCGAGACCAGGCTGAGCTACAAAGTGAGCAAAAAGAGAGAAAAAAAAAAAACCACAGTAAGTTTTTATAGTAGGTATGGATGCCCTTCTGGATTTCTGCAGGGCCCTTTGTGATTTCACCTTTTTAGTTCCTACTGCATGGACTTGAGTCTTTTCTTTCCCTTTTTGGATAAGGTTGAATAAGGGTTTGTCGATTTTATGTGATCTCTCAAAAAATCAGCTCTTTGATTCCATGATCCTTTGTCTTAGGGGGTCTTATAGTATTACAGTGCACAATTTTTAAAAGCATTCACCTCTGCTCTGAAGCAAGATGTGAGGGAGACATCATTCCCTGGACCTTCTTCTTCTTCCTATGGCAGCCAACTATATCAGAAAACAGCAAGCCAGAGATTTCCGAAGTGCAAAAAATATATTGACTGTATGCTTCCTGCACAGTGATACCAGTTGCTTGAAGAGTCTGGCTGCTCCTAAGCCTCTGTTCATCTCCCCAAAAGCAGCTCCATCCACTTTATTCTCATTCACTTTGTTTAACTTAGTGTGTGCTCTCAGGAGGTCTGCACTACCATATCCTGGAAGGCAGTAGAGATCTAGTGTAGCCCTAGGGCTGTCTTCATGGATAGCATGCCCGCTCTGTGATTACTCTTTAATTGTCCCTGTTTTCTCCAAGTTGAACTCATGTTATCCTTTTCTGTGCCATATACATGTTCTCTCTCTACAGTTATTTACTCCATTCTAGAACAAAGATTGCACTCCAAGTACTACAGCAGAAATAAAAACGATGAAGTGATCCAATTGCTTTGAAGGGTTATTCATTATGAATCTCATTATTAGCCGAGGCCCGTGTGGTCTGGAGGCTGGGTTTAAAGAATACATTGCTAACTGAAGAAAATTATTTTGGCTTTCACAGAAATATCATCCCTGGAAGAGTTCAAGAGTAGACATCTAAAATGCCTATGTTAATATCTTTAATATCCTATGTTATATCATCAATACTCTTTCTAGACTTGATAGCTGGAAACTACTTTTTGTCCGCCTTCCTACCGATCTCCAAATCCGTTCCTCCTGCTCTCCCTTGCTTCTCTCTTGGCTAAGCATTCTCCCAGGACACTGCTGCACTGACCTCCTACCACCTAAATTCCTTGGAAGCCATGCCCATGGCTACCCCACCACCCAACTAGAAACCCAGCCTTCTGAGCCTGAAAGCTGCCTTCCTCTCTCTGCCCTTTACCAGCATGTGTCTACCCATTTACACACTTGTTTAATTGTGAAAGCTTAATACAAGCTTGTAACAAATTAATAGCACTGAAGAATATAAATAAAGAAATTCACCATTTCCTTCCCCCATCCCCTCTCATCCCTATCTCATGCTTAGCTGCTGCTCTTGGTTCAGGGTGTAGGGCTTTGTTCTTCTTTTTTAAAAAAAATTAGACATAATACTATATAGCAAGTATGTATTTGTTTCTGTGGGGTCATTTTAGCCAAGTATAACCATATTCCATAGTCCTGGAGCTTGTTTTTTTCTCTTACATTACATTTTCTCTTACATTTGCTTGCAAAGTATATGTATGATTTAGTAAAACTTGTTGCAAAACATTAAAAGCTGTTCATGGTAGTTACCCAGGAAGCCAAAGTCTCCTGTCAGCTTGCTGGAACACTAAAGAAAATTAGAAGGAAAAAAATCATCACACAAATAATTACAAATGTTCATCTTTTATTTTTATCTTTTATATTTCAGTCCGGTTTCCTCCGTTCTCTTTCCCTTCCTTCTTCTCTCTTCCTTCACGCACACTCACACACACAGTACTGCAGGACATTTAGCGCCCTGGATCTTGACTCTCAGACAGTGCTGCAGCAATCAGTCTCATGCATATATGCAATTGTGCTTGTATGTTTGGCAGCGCGTACATCCAGAGGTGAGAACACGACAGTAGAATGACACACATTCAAAATCAGCCTAGATCCTGCCGGACTGACTCCCAAGCAAGCCTACCAGCTAGCGTTCTCATGTTCAGTATGTGAACACGACTGTATCTTCAGTCATATTAATTTTGTATGTCCTCAAACTATTGAAAGCTTACTTTTCTTTGACCAGTTAAAAATAGAATGGCTTTACTTCATCCAAATGTCCTTTACCTGTTGCATACTTCCTAAAAGTTGTCCTTCAAGTTGTTGTTTGTCTTTAATTTTCTTTGTAGTGACCTTCACTGTTTAATTTTATATAATCAAATTTGTCAAAGTATGCCTTTACATTTTCTAGATTTCCCTTTGCCCCTCAAATTATCTCCCAACCTAAGATTGATAAATACATTTGCAGTTTTACTTTTCTATATACAGGGATACTTATTACATTTGTGATTTGGTAATTTATTCTTGTGTTCAAAAGGATATAAAGGGGCCAGGGAGATAGCACAGTAGAATAAGGGCTTGCCTGGCAAGTGCAGGGTCCTGTGTTCAATCCCCAGCATTGAAAAAAAAGGATATAAAGACTATTTGCCCCTTAAATAGATTGACAATTATTTACCCCTTTTTATGAAATAATTCATCCCTTCCCTACTAATTTAAAATGTATCTTGAGTAATGTACGTAATGTTTCTATAGTTTTTCATCATGCTGCACTACACTTCTGTAATAATATCACCCTCCTATAATTGCCATAGTTTTATTTTATATTTTGACACCTAACATAGAAAACTCCACTTTTTTGTTCTTTTTAGCCAATTTCAGGAAACAGCTTGTCAAAGTTCATTTTTAAAGTGCCTGAGATTTTTTGAGAGATCTCGTTGGATAAGTAGATTAAAATCCACAAAGGCATTGAAAAGCAGCTACATATTTCTCGCATGCATACCCAGAGCCATGTCATGCCTGCAAAAGATCCATGAAGATTATTATCTTTCCCTTTGGGTTAAACTTGAGTCTGTGGACCAGTCATAATTGGAAGTAAAAGAGTTCTCAGCTGCTTACATGAGCTGGGAAGGCATGTGCCAAACTATGCACAACCAAAAGACAGGAAATTTTTGGTTGAAGATACATTTCCTTTAAAAGTATAAAGTTTTAAGAAAGTTTCCCTGAAATTCAAATCAATGACCTCCACATATGTCTCAGGGACCAGGAGTATGTCATACAACTTTTGTAACATCTATGAATTACTAAATACGTAACCATTTGTAATGGTTTATTTCATACTACTATAACAAATACCTGAAACTGGGTACTTTATAAGAAAGAGAATTTTATGTAGCTCAATGTTTGGAGATCCAAAAGTATAATATCAAAATCTTGTCAGGTCCTAAGAAGGCCTTGTGGAACATGGAATCACAACGGTAGGAGCATCTGGAAAGACCACATGACTTGACAAGAAACAGGAGGCAAGGTGCCAGCTGGGGACCACTTTTTCTAATATCACATTCGCGTGGAAACTCACCCCAGGGAGACCAGACCTACTCTGGGAGATCAACATTAATCCCTTACTACCTAATTATCTTCTACTAGGATCTATCTCTTAAAGGTTTTCATCACTACAATACCGGAACATTAGGAACCAAGCTTCCAGCACAGGAGTCTTTGTGTAACACATTCAATCCACATCCAACCCAGGAAGATAAAACACACCCTCTACGTCACACCCCCCAGTCAGTTGCCTTTTCAAGTAGGCTCCACCTTCTGACAGCACATTGAGCTATGAATTCATTCATGGATTAATCCATTGATGAGTATCACGTTCCCGTGACCCAGTTGCCTCCCAAAAGTCCCCTCTACCCATGAGATTTCTGAGGGAAATTTTAGATCTCAACCATAACATTCCATTTCTGGTCCCCAAAGAATCATGTTTATCTCATTATGAAAAATGCATTTTTACATCTCTAAGAGCTGCCAATGTCTTAACAGTCCCAGAATTTCACAGAAGTCCAAATTGAAAGTTCCATCTCAGACTCAAAGCAGATTTTTAGCTGTCAACTCCTATAAAAATCATAAAGAAATTTAAATACTTCCTATATACAATAGCACAGGGCAAACGTTTCCATTTCTAAAGGGAAAAGTAGGGGAATAAAAAGAGACCCAGGCTGAAGCAAGACAAGAACATTAAAGTCAAACAAACAAACAACATTAAACACGCCAGCAGGAAAACATTAAATCTTTTAGCTCCATGTCCAGAACCTGAGGCATGTGGTGGTGAGACATGACCTCCACAGGGCTTGGCAGCCTTTGCAGCCTTGCTGGTTGCAGCCCACATGACCTCTTTCTTGGCTGGTTCTTTTCTGCCTGAGGCTTCTTCAGAAGACATTCCACTTTTGTGATATCCTTCTTTCTGGAGTCTCCATTGCAACTTCATTCTTGGAGCTTCACGGATCACTTTCTTGGGTGCTCATGGCCTACTCTTCCTCTGAAGTCTCGGTGGAACACTCCTAGACCCCACAACTCTGGCATTCTGCATGCTTGTAAAACTAGTATCATGTGAATCATTAAGCTTTTCTGCCAACTTCAGCAGCTGAAGACCTCATGGACCTTGACTACAGAGGTCCTGATTGCATGGAGGTTAAGCTCAAGGGTTTCCTTCTCTAAGCATCTCTGAGGCCCAGAGCAGGATGCTCTGGAGCTCTTTTTTCAAACCAAAGTTTTTCAAAGGAGTTTGCTTTTTTACTTTTCTGATATTGTGTTGGATAAAGTTGAACAAATCAAGACATATCTCCTATTTTCCTGGCAAAAAACCAGGAAATGGAACAAATATTTTCAACAGATTTCCTGTTTGGTTAACCTACAAGTTTTTCAAATCCTTCAACTCTGCTTTTTGATCCTGATTCTCACTATAAATCTGGTGAAAACTAGTGAGATGTACCCACACCAGAGCCTAAACTTTGGCCTACTTTAAAACTTCCTTTGGCAGAACAGTTACTCTGTCATCTTTAAACTCAGCCTCAAACAAAATATCAAAACACATGCAAATGCAGACATTTTAAAATCAGAATATGACATGCATGGTCTCTAGTCCAATTGTCAACAGTCTTCATTCCCAACTGGAACCCAGGAGCCTGTCCTTTTTTGGCCACATTCCTATCAGCATTCTGATCTTCTGAGCTCTGATCAGGAGCCACTCATCAGACACTGCTTACAGCATTTTAGGCTGAATCTATATACTTCACCAAACATCCCCTGAAAACAAGTTCCAATGGCTTCTAAACCACATGATCAAATACAATCTCAGCAATGACTCTGTTTCCATGGTACCTTTTGTTGTTGTTGATGAGTTTGTTTTTTGTTTATTTCTTTGAATTAGTGAGCTTTCCCCTTTCTGGTAGCAAATACCTGGCACAAGTGACTTAAAGGATGACAATTTTGTTTAGATCGTGATTTCAGAGGATTTTTATCTGTAGTTAGCTGGATCCAAGGCAGAAACGACATGGTGGTAGGGCACGAAGAGGAAAGCTGTTCAACCGTAGCAGTCAGGAAGTGGAGAGAAAGCAGGAAGATCCAGGGCAACACCCACTCTTCCTAGTCTCATCCCCAGAAACTCCTGTTTCCCAAATGGCACCGCCTCCTAACAGCACATTCAGTGACAAACTCACCAATGGAGCTGCCCACCATGAGCGTATCACATCCGTGACCCAATCACCTTCTAAAGGCCCCATCTCTGAATCCATGAGATTTTTCAAAACTATTATATCACCCAAACCATTTTACAGAACTTTAGTTCTAGTCTGTCTACCCATCCCCAAATTAGACTGCTTCTTTCGTTATTTTATACCATCTATATTCACTTATGTTTATGATAAGGAAGGATCCACAGCTTCACAGAGTCTTCAGGGTCTCACTACTAGATTGGACTCAATGACTCTCCTGTCCCAAGTGCTGGGATTACAGTCGTGCACCACCACGCCCAGTCTCAGTCACCGGCTCAGCATGCCACGGGGACGGGGCTGGCACTGCAGGCCAGGGGATTGAACCCCCCGCCCCTGCACCTACTTGCAGGTGCTTTAATGCGCTGAGTTATTTGGTCGGCCCTATTTTTTCTATATATATTTTTATTATAGATTCTTAATTAGTACAAATTTCTGAAACATAATCAATACACTCACTGTGGACAGCTGGCACAACACTTACATCTTAATCCTTTTATTCCTCCTGCCCTCCAGCTCTCCTTTGAACCTTAGATTCCCATTCCAATCTGTAAAAGCTGTATTTTCATGTTTTCTAACATCTCTTTTACATCCTTTAAATTACTTATGCTTTGAATTTCTCATAAAAGAGAAACTATGTACTATTTAACCTTTTGAGTCTGATTCATTTCATTCTGCTCTATAGTCTCAAGGTGCATCTATTTGTGGAGGGCCACCTGTGAAGCTCTCCTTGAAATAAGAGGGAATGTCTCCATTTTTGGCTGAGCCTAACCCTATTTCCTTGTATTGATATGTACAGAGCTGGCTAGGGCTTCCCTTTATCCTTTCAACTGGCATTAAGCAACATACATTGATGCAGCTGGGGTGCTGGTGACAGTCTTTGAAGGTGACATGTGTGTTTCCCTGATAACCTATACCTGCTGCGCTTTAATGTGAGCCAGGTCAAGACAGGACGAAGAGCCAGTGCTCCATGCTGCCAGCTGAGATTGAGCCTCGAAATAGAGGCTATGACTTCCTGGGGCTTGAAAGATTACATGTCAGAGCTAAAGCACCAGACAATCCAAACATTAGATACTGTCTCAATAGCATAGTGCAAATTACTTTCTCTGCATATGACATTGGTAAATGCAGGTCACCTACCCAGCCCAGCTCGCAGTACTCACGTACTTCCCACAATTCTCTTTTATTTATTTTTTATTGAAGAACAAGTAGCAGTGAGACAGTTTTAAATCAAATTAGTAGGACAGATTCAACAATTTATACATTGCACATTGTTTTCATAGTGGCTTTTTGTTGTACAAGGTGCATACATGATACTCTATGTACATATACTATTAGAGCAGATGCCTCTGATCAATGAATTAAGCACAATTCTCTTCTTCAACCCACTCTTCCTCCTCTGCTGAATAAAACCTGGGTGTGGCCTTGGGTTGGTCTCTTTGTTCCAGAAAGCCATCTTCACAGCTGGACTTAGGGCCCCTTGGCTCCCCAATAATTATATATATCTGTGTGTGTGTGTGTGTGTGTGTGTGTGTGTGTGTTTTAGTGTCTTTGTTTTCACTGTGGGTTGCAGTAGAAGTGGTAGATTGGAATTAATTGGTGGGATTTTTGGGATTATATAGACTTCTTGGACTGAGACAAGAACCAGGAGGGGACTCCTGTATATATATATATATATATATATATATATATATATATATATATATATATATATATATATACTGGTGTAATAGAATGTCTTTAAATCTTATAGGAAGATACCTAGAAATCATATACCTTGGTCAGATGGAATTTCTATTTCTGGTTTTTGAGGAATCACCAAATGGATTTCTATAGTGCTTGCACTAATTTACATTCCCACTAATAATGCAGAAGAGTTTCTCTGCCACAACCTAGATAACATTTGTTGTTTTTTGAGTTTGTGATGATAGCTATTCTTTCTGAAGTAGGATAAAAAATCTCAGCATTTTTAATTTTTTTATGTGTGATGGCTAAAAATGCTGAATGTTTTCCATGCAGGTACTAGTTGTTCTTCTAACAGGTGTATTCATTTTAACAGGTGTTGACTATTTTTTGGTGGAGTCTTTCATTTTGGTGGGTCTAAATTTTGTGAGTTTCTTGTTTTCTACATGTACAAGGAGTGGCTGGGAAAAAGTTTTGCCTTCCTACATGTAGTTTTTGTCATTGTGTCTGTTGTTTGCTGTGCTGCACAAAAGCTTTTTAAATTGATGGAATGTATTTGTTGATCCTTGGTGCCATTTTTGTGCAATTGGAGCTGTCTTCAGAGAGTCCTTGCTGGCCTTCAAGAGTTTTACCTAATTTATCTTGCAGCAGATTCAGCATTTCTGTCTTAACATCTAAGTATTTGATACACCTTAGAAATGTAGGACTAGATTCACTGTGCTCCCTATGGATAACCAATTTCCAAGGACCATTTGTTAAAGAAGTTATCTTTCCTCCAATGCAAATCTTTCATCCTTTTTTCCAAGTTCAGGTAGCTGAAGCGCTTGAGGTTTCTTCAGAATCCTCTGTTCCGTCGGTCTATAGATGCGTCTTTGTTCTAGTCCCATCCGGGCTTAGTTACTATCGCTTTGCAGTATAACTCCACCTGCAATGTTGTGATGCCTCCCACTTGGCTCTTTTTGCTCAGAATTACTTCGGCTACTTTGGCTCTTTTCTGGTTGCATGTAAACTTTATGACTTTTTCTAGTTCTATGAAGAATAGTGTTGGTATTTTTATTGTGTAAAATAGATATATAAGTTTTGGTAATATGGCCATTTTAACAATATTGCTTCTATCTAAGAAAAAGACCCAGTTCTGCAAAAAAAAATAATAACAAAAAAAAAAAGAAAGGGAAAGAAATATCTTCCATTTTCTGACATCTTCTTTAGTCATTTTTCCCAGGATATAATACTTTTAATTTTACAGGTCTTTTACTTTCTTGATTAAGTTAATTCCTAAGCACTTAATTTTTTGGAAGATATTGAGAATGGGATTAATTTTCCTAATTTCTTTGTCAGTGGTTCATTGTTGGGGTATATGATGTGTGTGTGTGTGTGTGTGTGTGTGTGTGTGTGTGTGTGTTGATTTTGTATTTTGAACTTGTTTCTTAGCTCTAGGAATCTTTTGGTGGAATTTTTATGGTCTTTTATATAAAGTTTTATATCATCTGCAAATAATGGTAGTTTCACTTTTTCCTTTCCTATATATATTTATTTCTTTTACCTCTTTCCTTTGCCTGATTGTGATAAATTGTGATAATATATTAATCAGGAGTGATAATAGTGGACACCTTGTTTATTTCTTGGTTTTAGAGGAAAATCTGTTTTTCCTCATCTAGTGTGATATTGGCAGTGAGCTTGTCGTGAATGGTTTTTTTTATCAGTTTAAAATAAGGTCTATTAATGTTCATTTTTGTCAGGGTTTTTATCATGAATGTATGCTGGATTTTGTCAAAAACTTTTTTTCTGGGTCTATGAGATAATCATTTGATTTCTTCCATGCTTCTTTATATGTGATATATTCTATTTATTGATTTATGCTTGCTCATCACCCTAGAATACATGGGACGAAGCCTATTGGGTCATGGTGTGTGATCTTCTCGATGACTTGTTGCCTTCCATTTGTCAGTATGTTGTTGAGGATTTCTGCACCTATGTTCATGAAGGAGATTGGCTTAATATTCATTTTCAGCTTTTGTTTTTCTTTCTTTCTTTCTTTTTTTTTTTGATGTATTTAGTACAGGGTCTGCAGGATCTCGCTACACAGATCAGACTTGTAGTGATTCTCCTGTTTTCAGCCTCCTGAGCACCAAGATTACAGGCATGTGCCACCATGCCCAGTTTCAATCACCATCTCAGTGCACCCCAGGTGGGGGCTGGCATGGCAAGCAAGGAATTGAACCTCAGCTGCTGTGCTCTGCCTAAGCAGGTGCTTTTGTCTGCTGAACTTTCTAGCCAGCCCTCAGCTTTTGTATTTCAAGGCCCTCTAGTGCTGGTTATTTATTTTGGAATGCTCAATTGTTTTAATGTGCACATTTGCAGGTATAAATTTCCCTCAAAATGGCTTGCATTAGATTCCATAGATTTTGGCAAGTCACTGACAATGGCTTCCTTTGTCATTAGATTATAGGATTTTTATTTCTTTTTTCCCTCTTCTTCTGTGATCCACTGATTGTTCAGCAGTATATTGTTTAATACACTTGATTTCATGTAATTTTTACAGTTTCTTTAGTTGTTGATTTCTAACTTCATTCCACTATGATCTAACAGGGTGTAGGGGATTGTCTCAATTCTTTTGTATTTATTTAGGCATATTTTATTGCCAGAGATGTGATCAATTTGGAAGAAGTTCCTTGTGCTGCTGAGAAAATGTGTATTCTGTTTTTTGATGAAACACTATGTAGATATGTTAGGTTCATTTGTTCAATGGGATAGATTTAATTCAGATATTTCTTTGCTATTTTTTTGTCTAGTTCACTTGTAATAATGAAAGTAGGATATTGAAGTCTACTACTATGATAGTATTTGTGTTTATATGTCCTTTTATGTCCAGTAACTTTTGCTTTATCAACTTGGGTGTGCCAATTTTCAGTGACAGACAATTATAATTGTTATCTCTTTGTGCTGAAGTGTTCCTTTTACCACTATTTTTAGTGGCTGTTTTTGTCTCTTGTGACCAGTCTTGAATTGATGTAGGATGTGTCTGAAAATAAAAAAGCTACCTCTGCTTGCTTTCAAGTTCCAGTAGCAAGAAGTATCAGTTTTCATTCTTTCACTTGTAGTCTGAGAGCCTTCTTTTGGATGGTGTGTGTTTTCTGTAAGCAACTTGTTAGCTAGAGTTTTTTTTTATTTCAATCTGCCAGTCTACATATTTTCATTGTAACATAGAGAATTATGAAAACAGGAGAATCACTATGAGTTCACATTTCTAACATAGAGAATTATTATTGTAAGATGCTTACTACTTCTGTCAATGCATTATTTTTTTCTGATTCATTTTTTTAAAAATTTTTACTTATTTATTTATTTTTGCTTACTTTCCCAGTTACATGTATGCTTTCCTTTGACCTCTTTGGTGCTTGTGGCCTTCCTCTCTCTGTGATTCCTTAGAGCATTTCCTGCAATGCTGTATTAGTGATCATATATTTTTTTAGGATTTCTTTGTCATGGAAAACCTTCACTTCTATATCAAGTTGAAAAGCTAATTTACAAGGTCTTAAAGTCCAGGTTGACAGTTGTTTTCTTTTTTTCTTTTGGGGATTATTCCACAGAGCCATCTCCCTGGCCCCAACAGTTGTTTTCTTTAGGACTTGAAAAACTCTCTCCAAGTTCTTCTGCTCATTAAGGTTATGTTGAGAAATCTGCTATAATTCTGTTTATCTTTACAAGTATCTTGCTGACTTTTTCTAGCAGCTTTTAGTATCATCTCCATGTGTTGAATTCTTTGAATTCTTTTTTTTTTTTTTTTTTTTTTTGGTGGTGGCACCAAGGGTTGAACTCAGGACCTAATGCTTGCCAGGCAAGCACTTATCCCACTGAGCTATCTCCCTGGCAATTTGATCATTATGTATCACATAGAAATCCTTTTCAGGTTGCAGCCATTTGGGATTCTGCATGTATGTTATACTTGAGTTAAATTATTTCCCCAAATTTGGAAAATGTTCTACATTGAACATAGTGAACAAATTTTTGTATACCTTTTGAGTTATTTTTTAATTTTTCCTTCATTTTGTCTAATTCTAACATTGGTTGTTTATAGGGGGGTTGGTTTGCTTGTTTGTTCTGACTCATCTAGCAGGTGCAGATCAGCTTGCATGATGGCTCCCTTTCAAGGGTGTCACTGTGTTTGTAATCTACTGAATTGAACTTGTCTTCAACTTCAATGCCCTGGCTTCCTACTGGTCATGTCTGCTAGCCATACTGCCTGCTGAATTTCTTGCCCTTGTACTTCTATGTGGCTTCTTTTCCTTCACCAGACTGGTCACTCATATTTTATAATATTTTGTTTAACTCAGTTTGTTTTTTGTCTTCTTTGGGTTCATCCAACATTTTATTAGTAAAATTTTTTGTCTGTTTAATAAATTTTTTAAAGCTCATTAAACATCTTATGGATCTGCTTATGAAGTATGTGTCTTCTTTGAGCTATGCAAGCATTTTTCCAATTTGTTTTATATCTTCACCTGTGACTTTTTCTATTGCTGGTCCAGGCAATCAGCTTCTGATGAAATAAAGGTTTCTGGAAAGAACTTTGTTGTCTTGCTTTTTCATTTCTGTTGATTTTGTGCTGCATGTTGAAGATCAGTGATGGTAAAGAAGCTCTGTTCCTACTATGTAGATCTCTTTGCCAAGAATCTGTTTCTCTATGAAAGACTCTTGTGTTTGGCTATGTTGATGTTTGTGCCCCTCTTCAACTTACTTGGTGTAATACTTGAGGGCCCAAATATTCTGGGCACTTGACTCTCAGTACTACACAGATAGGAGAAAAGAAACTACAGACATGTTGATAACAACAGATAAACAAGATATTAGAAGACAGTGAAAACCAATTAATAACAATAAGTATATAAGGAAATAGCAAAGAAATGAACAATAATAATTCAGTCAGAGATAAACCAGATACTTACATACCATAAGAACCAAGAAAAGCAACAACTCTAACCACTCTTGTTAGTGGAAAAATGATCTATAATAACAAACAAACCAAATATTGACATGCAGTAAATATTTACTAAATGGAATAACTAATCCATCACTAATAGTAGGAAAAAGCTCATCCATGATACCATATGTTTAACGATCTAAAAAATGAATGAAGATTAACTGTAATATTAATAAAAATGTTCCTTGTGGGGAAAGGAAAAACTGAAAAGGAAAATTAGAGGAAGTTAGAAAAATGAGGTTAAAAAAATAATAATAAAAGAAAGTAGGGCCAGCCAAATAGCTCAGGGGATTAAAGCACCTGCAAGCAGGTGCAAGGGCAAGAAGTTTGATCCTCGGCCCGGTCCCCAGAGCACGGGAGCCGGCGAATGAGACTGGGTGTGGTGATTGTGTGTCTGTAATCCCAGCACTTGGGAGGCTGTAAACAGGAGAATCACTATGAATCAGATCTAGTAGTGAGACCCTGAACATACCGTAGAACCTTCCCTAAAAATACAGAAAAAAAGAAAGACAAGTTTACAGAATTAAAAGTAACAGAAAAAAAAAAAGAAGAAAAGAAAAATAAGTCAAAAGAACAAAAAACAAAGAGAAAAAAAAGAAAAAACAAAGGAAAAGCCTAAAAAAATAAATAAGTGAAAAAGAGAAAAGAGTCCAAAACACCCTTCCATGTGTTTAAGTAAGTGATTTCTTTCCAGGGCCTGTAGTATTGAAATCCCTCAGGTACGAGAGAGGGGTAGCGAATCACAGCTGGCATCTATTTTGTCTTCACACACATTCTTTTTTCTTGAGTACATGTAATGGTTTATATATTATGTCAACTTGAGAAGTCCAGCGACTTAACTAAGTGGCTCAGCAGGGGGCCAGGGCCCTCACCTCGCAAACATTCTGAGCCTGTGCAAGAGGAGGACGTGGAGATGGTGTGAGTGCCACGCCCACCCTATGGTAGCCTACGTGCAGCACAAGGGAGGAAAGGAGGCTTGCTCCCTACGCCTTTTGGCTCTTGCTGCTTTTGCTGTCTTCTGCCACCTGGAACTGTTGTCCCTGTGCCACTCCACCCTGCTCTGGACCCAGCTGATTACAGATTGAAATCTCCACAAACCATGAGCTAAACAAACCTTTCCTTCCTTATTTTTCAGTGTCTTGTGTTTTGTCTCAGCAATGACAGAAAAGTGACTAAGACAGTGTGCTGTTCAAGTCCTCCTCCACCTTTGTTTAGTTTCTGAAGTCATTGCTATTGGCACCTACTTATATGGCCTCGGAGCTCCTCCCCCCTTGTCCATACACCCTGAATTGTGGCTACCATCTGAGCCAAAGCTTATCTTTGATCATATTTGCATGTGGGGGAAGCAGACCACTAAATTCTGCGCTGGACAGAGGCAACAGAGCATGGGGTGGAGGGTGTTCAAGTTCACCTGACTTTGTGAAGGGAATTTAGATCTGGTCAAACAGGAAGAATAACAACCTTCAGTGAGAAAAAAAAAAAAAAAAAGCCAGGTTTCTTTGAAAGAAGCCACAACAAATCAGCCAGGCTTCTCTTCACAGAAGACCAGAGTGTCTAGAGTGTCCGCCTGGCCTGTACTCTCTGTTACTCGAACTTCTTAGTTCATCTGTGGCTGGCCTATGCCTTCTCATGACTATCTCTTTCAGCCATCTCCCACTCAGCCTCTGTGGTAGAGTGACCACAGAAACCATGAAGTGTAGTTATTCTGTTACTTCTCTTTCCCAGAGTAGGTCAACCTTGAATACTTAACCCTTTTTCAAAATGACTCTTTATGAAACACTCACAAATGGTGGGAGCTGCAGTGGATTTCTTCTCCAACTCTAGAGAGCCTGCCCTGTGAAAGAAGTCAACTTCAGAATAAGACCCCACACTGTTTTTGCAGTATGCAATAACCAGGGACTTTTTTGAGGACTTGTGCTGCTGAGCCATTGTTTTCCGCTGGGGCTACTGACCTTCCTAGGCTTATGTTGTATGAGGAAAGTGTACTTCCTTGGGGGTCATAGCTAGTGTTCCAGACTGTTCCATTCTTTTCTCCACATTGTCTTCAGTTTTTCCACAGATTATAGCTTTCCTGTATTTTTTTTTTTTTTTTGTAAATCCAAGTACTCTTTAATTTTCTCAGGTTCTATTCCATAAACAAAGATTTTAGACATGGACACAAAATATTCAGGAAAAGACTATCACCTCATTTCAGCAGTTAATGTCCAGCTTCAGCTAGCAGAGTCCAAAGCCCAATATGGTTCTTTAGAACTCCAGCTCCACCTGGATTGTTGTTAGGGGAAATACCCTACATGCCATGTAGTACATGTCACTGAAGAAGTTGGGGAGTAACTCTTCCTTCTCAAAGTAGTCTTAGCTACTATAGTTGCACAATCAAGTAGAGAAGCGTTTTCCTAAAGTCTTTGGCCAAGTGAGAGTAGAAAAGATAATTTTATATCTTGTCCAAAATATTTCTAAGACACAGATATTGTTGTGTTGCAACCAAACTAAAGAAAAAAAAAACAATGAATGCATTGAGGAAATGTCAGTAAAAAGAAGCATGAGAAAAAGAAAAAAAAAAACTATAGGCAGAAACAAAACATATTAGTAGGGAACATAGCTAGATATGACACAGGTACATGATATATTCAAATAGAATATAATCCCCAGGACAGCGGGATAGCTCAGCAAACTAAGCATCTGCTTAGTCAAGCTCAGGGACCAGGGTTCAATCCCCAGCACCATATGTCCTATCATCCCCACCCCAGGCATGCTGAGCCAGCCACCGAGACCGAGGGTGGTAGAGCTCCTCCCCCCAGCGTTTAGGAAGCCAAACACAGGAGGATGATTAGGGGTCTGAGCAACATAGTGAAACTCTCTTTCTTTACTATTTTAGGTAGTAGGAGTGAAAACAGTGGATCCATGCCCAGACTGGACATTTATGAAGAAATGGAATTGCAGAGAATTAAATCAGTGAGAATCGCATGATGCATATTAGAAGAATCTGCTGAGCCTCAGGATGGCTTAAGTCTCATTTATGGTCCTTTCTTCAGAGACAAGTACAATCAGGATGAGAACTTCAACACCATGCTGAAGTGAAGGATTCCTCTGCCTTGTCCTCCTCTTCTGCAAATAAAATCACCTCCGTATCTTGTTGTTAGGAGATAACCGCCCACAATCCGCTCTGCGGGACTGGCACACCTCAACTGGCACAGGGCCCTTCACTGACCCTCCTGTCATTTTCTTGTCTCCAAGAACTCTTCTTCCTTTTTTCTTTGCAGGTGTCTGCATTTCAGGTCTTGAGAGACTTGGATGTGCTGCTGGGCTTTCCTCCACCATTTTCTCTACCCTTAGCATGTCTTTGAAATTTTGCCTGGGGAGATTTGTTTGGAGCAAAACATACCTAGAGTTTTAAACCAGAAAATGTTTGCCCTTACTCTTACTTGTGTGGTTTTAGAACAATGAAAGTAATTTACTGTGCCTAATTACCATGATCAGTGAAAATTAAGGTTTAACTCTGATTTGCATTACTTTAAATGGAACCTTGTTTTCTTCCTGGTTGAAGGTTGTTTTCTATGTTGTTTCTACTTATATTTTTTAATCTGCTTGAGGCTCATTTGGCTTCCTATATTTGAGAAGTGTGTATCTAGTTAGATATGTGCTGTATCTCTTTATTCTGATTTCTTGTGGTTCAGAATCTTTTTGTATTTTACATCTCTTTTTTATGTTGTTCTTAATAATTCCTTCAGTTCATTATTTTTTGTTTGTAGCTGTGACTGGATTGCTCATTAATCTTTCTGATTTGTGAACATTTTCTGTTATATTTTCTGCAAATGTCATTGTTTTTAGTCACTATAACAAAATACCTAAAATAACCAACTTTTAGGGAATGGATTTCATTTTGGCTTAGAATTTTGGAGCTTTCAGTCCATGATTCAGTGATCTTGCCATCCTGGTGTAAGCAAAAATACCTGCTGAAGAAGCTGTACACACAGGCCAGCCAGGAAAGGAAAAGCGAAAGAACAAGTACCAGTATCCTATTACCTCCTCAATGGACACATCTCTAGTGACCTAACGCCCTTCCTCTAGGCCTTGCCTCTTATGTGTAATGACACCTCAGTACAATTAAACTAGCAACCACCCTGCTGGTATGTAAGCCTCTTGGTGACAAACTGTATCCTAACCATAGAAAAGCACTAGCTACTCTTTGTCTGACTTGAAGCTCCTTCTATGTGAAAAGGCCTACCCACAGGGAATTCGCCAACATACTCAGCAATAATTCCCTAACATTTTAGTTGCCCCAGGAAACATTGCCATTTGGAGCTAATGAAAGACTGCCCAAAGTACTTAAAAGGATAAGCTGGAAATGTGATACCCACAGGAAACATTCAAAAGCTCCTGTATACTCCTGGGACTCTCGAAGTTCATAGTCACATGGAGGACTGAGAGCACCCCTAGAGCTACTTGTATCTCCAGGGAAAGGACAAAGAAAGCCCTGACCAGTAGGCCTCGAATGTCTGTGCACAGCGATAGTGGAGGCTTTGAAGGCACTTCCAATTCACATAAGCTCACAGGAAAGAATACAGTGGTTGGAAAGATGGAAGATTTATTAAAAGCACATAAAGAAATCTTTCACTGACCACCACATTAACTCATATAAACATCAGTTGCTGAACATGGTAAAACATACAGACTTTACAGAATTAGTGCAAAAGAGGAACCAACCAAAAACAGAAACAACAAAAATACTCTCAGAAAAGGAGAGTATTATCTCCAATTGCCACATTATGTTATCTAAAGTGCCCATTTCTTAGCAAAAGATCAAAAGAACTGCATTTAATTTTTTTTTCAAACAAGAAGTTTATTTAAACAACAGGACACTTGAGGGAAAAACTATTTAGGAAAGGACATGTTTGACTAGTCAGTAAGATGATTCAAGCAGCGCTGAGATAACTGGATGCCCACATTCGCAAGGCTACTGTTAGATCCTCTTTGTATGTCACATACAGAAATTAGGACCACAAATAAATGGACTACACATAAAACTCAGAGCAAAATCTATAGAGCTCATAAAAACACAAAATGGTAAATATCATAGCCTATCCTTAGAACAAGCATGGGAAACAAAAAAAGAGACAAAGAATTAGATTGCATCAAAACTAGAAGCCTTGGCACTACAGAGGACACCCAGAGAGTGAAAAGACAACTGACGCCATATGAAAAATATATGAAACCCTTTGTCTGATAAAGAAGTTGTTGCCAGAGTACATGAAAAGCACAACTCAATAATTTTAAAAACTTTAATTTTAAAACAGACAAAAGAGGCACCTTAAGATTTAGGTACCAATGTTCTATGGCCTTGTCTCCTCCAGGCTTAAAGCTGTGGTCTCCCCAAGACAAGCACACCAGGCATCTATTGAGGGCCTTGAGATGGACCCTCGGGGGAGTAGCTCTGACTGCTGATCACAGCTTGGCCCCTCTTCAGCTGGAAGCAGCCACATGGGTCTCTGACCCTTGCCCCCTCTTGGCAGCTCGGGGTACTTCTTCAGAGGGAGGAATATTACCGATAGCTAAGACAGGTAGGAATATTATAGATAGCAGACAGGGCTGGGCCTTCAAAAGGTCAATGCAGAAGACGGGTGCCTGGAGCCACATTCACTGTAGGCCAGGCTTTAAGAAAAAGAAGAACTACTCACCCTTATACTTCCCCTGGGGATGAAAGGCAATGATTGACATTCTAAGTAGGCACCTATCACTTCGTGGTGGAGGACCAAACCTCCTTAACCCAATCCTTCCAGGAAAAGCTTTCTCTATCCCTATGCCTTGCTATGTAACTTGTTTTCCCATTTGATCCCCATTTAATCAATATTACCCAAGTGGGGATACTTGTTGTATAATCACTGGTTGGCCATGGTTTACTCCCACCTCACACCCATCCTATGATTTGCCATTGGATGAATATTACGTAAGTGACTGTACTTGTCATCTTATTGGTTATAATTCTGTCCCACCTTAAGCCTGCCTCACCCCATGGCTTTGCTCAATAAATACCCTTGAGAAGCTGGGTTGGTGGTGAACTAACTTTCCAGGCCCCTTCTGTCTCTTTCAGACAGAAGCTTCTTTCTTTCAATAAATTCTTCCTACTCTTAAAAAGAAGCCCAATAAGTACATAAAAATGTGTTCAACATCATTAGTCATCCAGGAAATGTAAATCAAAACTTTAATGGCTATCATTTCATACCCACTAAGGGTTTGATGGTTAGTATCAAAAACTCAAATTATAAGTACTGAAAAGGATGTAGGAACTGGTACCCACATGACAGGGGAAAAATGATCTTGGCGGATGACTTTATAGGAGGAAAATGAAACTCCTGACCTGAAAGGTACCTGGGACAAGTTTGTGTTCTCTAAAACCAAAGAATGAATTTTAGGGACAAAGAGAGGTTAAGAGCAGAATATTTATTGGGGAAATAAAGTTTCTGTCCAAAAGAGGGACAGAAGGGGGACCTGGATGGATTGTCCCTGGGAAGCTGTCTCTTCCAGGGACTTTTATAAAACCATGCAGTGAGGCAGGTCTAAGGTGGTAGAGAACATGGGAACTCACTTAGATGGGCATGAGGTGGGACAGAGCTATGGTCAACCAATGAGGTTACAAGCACCAACTGCTCAGGTAAAATTGATTAAATCCAGTCCCAAATGGGGAAGTGAGCCATGTAGCATGTGGACATCAATATGAGACAGGTTCGCTTCCTGTTGGGGATTGGGTTAGCAACTCATTTGGGCTCATTCAAGGTGATTGATACCTGTTTAGAATATCAATCCCTGATGCCCATCCTTAAGGAAGTATGTAGCTGAATTTGTTTCCTCTTTTGTCTTGAGGTCTGGTCCATAAGGGAGTGGAGTGTCTGTCTCTTCCAAGTTGCAAGGTCACCTTGTCTTCTGTATTGTCTCTTTGAGGGCCTGGCCCTGTCTGACTGCCTATATTTCTGTCTAATTCAGCTGCCTACAACACAAACATTTCTGGTAGGGACATTAAATGATATAGATATTTTGGGAATAAGATTAGCCATTCCATAAAATATTGTCTCCACAGTCACTACACATACCAAAGAGTGAAAATGTTTTTTACCTACTATCATTACTGATATATTTGGATGTAAATATGGCATCTAATTACTTGATTAATAAATTGCTTTCTGCTTTCTTTCAAGAAGACTTCAGAATATCCAAACTTCACTTACCCCCTGTTCCCTCCTCCCTTTGATTTTTCTAGACAGGGCTCTACTATGTAGTTCATTCTTACTTCAAACTCATGTTTCTCCTGTCACAGCCTCTCGATCGCTGGGATTACTGGCATGTTCCGCCAGGCCCAGGATCTCCTTATTGCTATGCCATTGACATTATAGATTGCAATTGTATATATTTTAAAATCATGCAACATTACTTTTGTATGGTTAATATTGTTTTCTACAATTTTATCTTCATTGCTCTTCATTCCTCCCTGCATCTAGAATTCTCCAACTGCCTGAAGAATATATTTTAGTATTTATTTAGTTCAGATTTTTCCTAATGAATTATGTCAGCTTTTGTTTGTATTATTTTTATTTTACTTTATTCTTGAAGATTATTTTTATTAAAATGGTCTTAGAATTCGCATGAATCACAAGGTTCAAAGATGACTATTTTCTTTTTGTAGATGACAGCAGTTAAATTTAAGTGTTGTCATCTTTCATTCCATTGCACTGGAAAATAATGTACCAGTCTAATTATTGCTTCTTTGAAGTAAACCTTTTCCCAAGACTGCGTTTAAGATTTTCTGCTTTTCTTTGTTTTTAGTAGATTTAATGTGCCTTGATTGGGCATAGTGTGCGACTTCTTTTCAATCTTGCTTTCAATGTGTACAGACTTTTCAAAATCCATGATTGGTGTCTTTATCTCCTATTAGCATTGGCAAGTTCTCAGCTATTAATGCGTGCGTGCGTGCATGTGCGTGTGCGTGTGTGTGTGCATGTGTGTGTGTCTGTGCACAGGTGCCTGCATCTGTCTGCATGATTTTGGGCATTTATAACAGATAAGTTATGTCCAATCCAACTCTAATATTTTTCAATAATATCTAGACTTCTTTTTCAAAGTAATTTTTGTGGAAATGATTAATGAATATTATTATAGTTATAATTATCTTTTTCTATGCCTCATGTTTATATACATATCTTTTCCAAATTATTTGTTTTTAAGAATCTAGGGCCGGTGGTATAGCTCAGCAGACTAAGCACTTGCTTAGGTAAGCATAGCGGCCGGGGTTCAATTCCTGGTTCTGCATGCCGCGCTGGCCCCGCCCCCGGGTGTGCTGAGCCGGCGATAGAGTCCGGGCGTGATGGCGCGCGCCTGTAATCCCAGCCCTAGGGAGGCAGGAAGCAGGAGGATCACTGTGAATGTGGGCTGCATAGTGAGACCCTGTCCAAAAAAAAAAAAAAAAAAAAAATCCTAAAAAACAGAATCTAGTGATTCTCAGTGATATGTGCCACACCTTTCCTGGACTCTCCATACAAGCTTGTTCATAAATGGTTCCCTATTTAGGACTCAGTCCTCAGCCTAAGGGAATAGGTCATAAGCTTCTTTTTTATTTTTTATTAATTTTATTGAGAAACAAATAGCAATGAAACAGTTTCAAAACCAATTAGTAGTACAATTTCAATAATTAATACATTGCATATTGTTGTCTTTATAGTGATTATTCATAGTACAAGATGCAGACATGATATCCTGTCCAAACACTGTTAGTACAAATCTTTCTTCTCATATCTACCCTATTTTGTAGATAGAGATACAAAATGGCCCTTCATTGTATCCCCTTTTTTTGTTCAGTTTTGTCAGAGATGGGTATTCCATTGTCATTTAAATATTGTAGGTGCATGAATTCAGCAAAAATAATCTAGTATAGTCTAGTAGTCCATAGTAGTAGTGAGTTATCCATAGGACTGGCAACGTCAGAAGTTGTTGACTTGAGCCTTTTATAGCTCAGTATGTTAATATGGCTTTATTTCCTATACTTCATTTTTATACTATTCTGCTGGGTGGTTAAGACCAAGATAAAGCAAGACCTATATAACAAGAAATGTAACTTTTGCATCTGACAGGGTCAGTCGAATCCTCTCAGGAAATCCTGTACTAAAACTCTGTACTGCAGTTTGTAGATCCTTTGTCAGTGTCAGCCTTGTGGATGAGTCAGTCACAGCCATTGCTTGACCAATTTGATCTCTGTGAGAGCCTGAGAGAAAGTTTTATCTCCATGTGACTCTCCCCAGGCACATTCTACATCATCAATCACATTCCTCTGTGGCTCCATAATCTCCTTGATTAGAAAATTTGGGGCACAACTTAGTTCCATGATGTTATAGCACAGGTTCTCCTTTGTCCTGAGTCCTCACTGACCTTGAAAGGCTAGGGCCAAAATGTTGGCTGATCTTGCAGCTTCTGACAATCACTGAACTTAAGGGTCCCATTAAGGCATCTTTACTCAGCTTGAAGCAGCTGTGGAAAGGACCAGTTTGTTTCTTGTCAGTCATTTGACCTTGCTGATTATTTATGGGGAATCTGCAGTGATCACCTGCTAGTAACAAAGTAGTCAAAACACAGCAACAGAACTTCTCTGTTGAACCCATCATGCTCTGCCTTTCATGAGCAGTCATGAGACAACATAGCAACACTGATCAAAACTACACAAGATAGGGGATGGGGAGATAGTTCAGCAGTCTAAAGTGCCTGCTTAGGCAACACAAGGACTGGGATGGATTCCCCCACCACGTGCCCCAGGGCAGGCTGAGCCAGACACACACACACACACACAAAAACCCTACACAAGATAAAAACTGATCTTGGACACAAGCCCATTCATTGCTTGCAGTTAAGCCTAAACCATCTTCTCTAGCATTTGGAGCATGTAGATGTCCTTCCTATAACTCAGAAGTTCTTTGCAGGAGGGGATGGTCTTGTCAAATTGCAACGTCAGCACACAACTTTCAACACAATGAATGTGCTCCCAGAAGATGCACAAGCAGCTAGACAATTCACAAAAAGACATTCTGGAGATAATTATGTTTCTACTTCCTCAAAGCTTTATAAAGAACCTAATCTTTCACCTTTACAGCATGATTCCTTTCTTGGGACTTGTTCGCTGTCCTTTTTGGCAGTGGACTCTGAAGTGGATTAAGTTGTGCTTTTGTTCTGTTCCCACCTTGGTAAATTTTTAACCATGTTTTGTCACTGACCCTCCATATGTCACAGAATAGTGTTATTAATCTAATCTTTGAATAAGCATAGTTTTCTCTTTATCATACTTTGATGTGTATAGACTTTTTTTCAATCCATGATTGATGTCTTTGTAGTTCATTATGTAGTTCCAGAAAGTTCTTGGCTAGTGTGGTGTGTGTGTGTGTGTGT
>PVKA01018715.1:0-43274 GCA_004027165.1 Ctenomys sociabilis
TGTTAATTCATATATATCAGTTGGAATAGTGCTCTCTGCACTTGATCTGGGTGAGCATCGTTTTTCCACCCAGTGTTTCTGGAATTCATTCCTTATTTCAGATTCTATGTATTCAAATATTTCTTTTTTAAATTGGGGAATTACTTCTCGTTTTATTTCCTCTATAGCTTTCTGCTGTTGTTCCTTTGCTGCTGTATCTCTTATTTCATTTGTTGCAGCTGAGCTAGTGTCCTCTGCCTTTCCTGATGGACTCGAGGTCTGGGATTCCATTTTTCCCCTTCTCTTTGTCATTTTGTATAGCACTGATTTTTGACCTTTGGTGTAGACCTTTGGTGTAGCTATAACCTTAGCTTGTTATGAGATTCGGGTGCCAGTCTATTAAGTTTGAGATTTTCCAGGTATGCCTATCCTGGGTCTAGCTGTTGTATTCAGTTCCTTTTTTTGCTGCAGCTCCTTTGGTTCCGCTATGTTGGTTCCCGGGGTCAGCCCTCCTGTGTCAGGCAGGGTGTTCCCCAGGTGGGTGGGCCTGGGCTTTGGTGGGTTTTCTGGGCTCACAAAAGAATAGTGGATGATCTTATTTACGGAGTTGGCTGTACTGAGCCGGCCAGCTTGTGCTGGGTCCGGGTCTACAGGCCGTAAATCAAGAAGGCTACGAAAGGTCACTCTGGTGCAGCGGACCTGGAGCCCTCACTTATAGGCCAGGCTGTGCTGGATTTCGGTCCATAGCGTGGGACCGTGGATTGCTGAGAAATGTCCCTCCGGTGTGGCAGGCTAGGAATTCTCCAGGTCGACCTGCACTGGGTCTGGGCCTGTGGGGTGGGACCAGTAATCACCTGGAAGTGTTTCTCTGGCACAGTGTGCCTGGAGCTGTCACTGGGCCACGTGAGGTGACGGGCAGCTTAATCCCTGGGAAATGTATCTCAGGCACGACGGGCCTGAAGTTCTACATTCACTGACCTTTGATGCCCAGAGAATCGGGGAAATTCCCTCTCAATCAGTGGGCTTTAGGTCAGGGGTTCCGGGGAGGTGTTGGTGAGTGGGACCTGAGGTTTCAGGCCAGTCACTGGCTTGGAGGGGTTGGGGACAGGGATCCGCGTAGCGCGTGTGGGAAGAAGCCAAAGCTCTCCCTCAGACTCACCACCCTCTCACTGATCTGGGAAGCCTGGTGAGTCCTATAAATTCGCTCTTGCTGGGAGAGCTTGGCGCGGGATCCAGGAGGCCGCTGGAGTCAGCCACTGTCTCAGGTTGGTCTCTGGGGCTGGGCAGGCGTGGACGGGATGGAGCAGGATGGCGGAGTCGTCCGCGCTGTCTCTGGCCAGTCCCAGGGGCTGGGCCGTGATAGGCGGGATGGAGCAAGATGGCGGAGTTGGCCGTGCCGTCTCTGCCCGGTCTCAGGGGCTGGGCGGGGGCGGGCGGGATGGAGCAGGAAGGCGGAGTCGGCCGCGCAGTCTCTGCCCGGTCTCTCTCAATTAAACTTGAAAGAGTGTTTTGCTGGGTAAATAAGTCTAGGTAGGAATTTGTTTAATTGGAGGAGTTGAAGTTCTTTGCCCATGCTCTTCTTGACTGAATGGTTTATGAGGAGAAAATTGCTGTTATTGTGATGAGTTTTCCTTCAAGTGTGATCTCTTTCTTTTCTCTAGCAGCTTTCTTGTGTTGGATTTCTGGGATCTTGACTATTGTATGCCTGGGATTTTTTTGCATTTGGGTTAATGGTATTTGGAGTTCTATATGACTTGGTAACCTGAATACCAGATTGTTTCCCCATATTTGGGAGTTTTCTGCTATTACTTATGCCCATATTCTTTGTATGTTGTTTGTGTTTCCTCCCTCTTTCTCACTGTCTTATAGTGTTTCTCCTTGAATCTTCTTGCAGATGTTAAATTCTTATTTCATGGATCATAGTTGTTTTTAAGAGATCTTTCCTTACCTTTGCACTAGCTGCCATGGTATCTTCAAGGTCTGAAACTGTTTTGCCAACTTGAGTTTTTAATTTCCTGGATATCCCTTTCAGTCTGCTTCATGCATTCTATTTCTTTCCTATAGTGCTCATTCAAAGTTTCCATGATTTTTCTATTCTTCTTTATTTTTTATCAGTGTCTTCTTTAAAATGCTTAGTAGCTCTTTTATTGTACTTACCATTTCTTTTTTTTTTAACTTATGAGATTGTCTCTATTCTGAGTTCCTCTATACTCTTCTGCACTTGTTTCTTTACTTCACATGCTATTATTTCAGAGATTTCAGGTGTATGGCTTCCAATTTCTTCTACGTTGATGTCTCCTGGGTTTGTTCTCAGAGCAGCTGGGACCTGAGAATGCATTTTCCTCCTCCTTTTTGTGATTTTGTATTTCAGAAAGAACGCTTTATGTTGATTTTGTGATGCCATACTGTGAAAGCTTGATAGTAGGTAGCTGTATCACAGGAGTGAGATCCTCTCTATGAAGCATCTGATTTTTTGGGGGGTTATCTCTCCTTTCTCAGACATTCTTGTTTTGTGTGTATCCCAAAATTTTTCTTCTGTATTGACTGAGCATGACATATTGGTTTCTGTTTGACACTGTCCTCTGCCCTTGAGTGTAGGGCCTTTGTGAAGTTCTTATTCAAGTACCTCCGGATATTAATACTCATTGCAAAACATGCGGTTAAGACAGATATGGTTTCCTGTTTGCAGAAGGAAAATTAGCTTTACTAATAACAGTTAGTGAAGTTTAAAAATTGATAAAGTTCTGTAATTAATGTGTTTATACTTAGATTTTCAATACTTTGAAAATATTCTCATATAGTGGAAAACACAGAGGATATAGCAAAAATTGGTAGATAGATATGAATTACCAAAGCTAAATGAAGAAAATGAAAAACGTCTAAACAACCTAATATCAGCTAATGAGATTGAAAATGTCATTAAAAACTTACCAACAAAGAAATCCCATGTGCTGTCATGCTCACTTCTAAATTCTACAAGAAATGTAGAGAAGATTTAATGTGAACACTCTTTAAACTCTTTGATGAAATTGAAAGGGAGGAAACTCATTCATGGAGGCAAGTATTACCAAAACATCAAAATCAGAAAAATATCCAATGGAAAAAACAAAATACAGGCCAACCTCTCTAATGAACATAGATGTAAAAATACTTAATTAGATAATATCAAATATAATTCAGCAAATCAACAAGTTATAAAGTTAGTCAAGCAGAATTTATCCAAGGAATACAGGAAAGGTTCAAAATATGCAAATTAATAAATTTATTAGCTCACAAGAATAGAGTCAAAGACAAAAATCACATGA
The DNA here is from genome assembly GCA_004027165.1 of Ctenomys sociabilis. Lineage (NCBI taxonomy): Eukaryota > Metazoa > Chordata > Mammalia > Rodentia > Ctenomyidae > Ctenomys > Ctenomys sociabilis. The sequence goes on from PVKA01018715.1 coordinate 3,285, forward strand.
TCATCTCAATAGATGAAACAAAAAAGCTTTTCAAAACATGTAGGACTCATTCATGGTAAAAATGCTACAGAAAATTGAAATAGATGGTCTTTAATTCAAGCTGAAAAAAGCCTTCTATGACAAAATGCCAATGTCATAATAAATGGACAAAACTTGAAAGCTTTCACTCTAAAATCATGGACAAGATAAGAAGGTCTAATATCACCACTCCTATTCAATACAATTTGTAGAACTATTAGCCAGATAAATTACATAAGAGAAATAAAAGGAAGGAGGAGAGGAAAAGAAGAAGTTAAAATACTTTTATTTGCAAATGCTGTGAATTTCCACATAAGACAACAAGACCCCCAAAACTACACCAAAAGAATATTAGAGTTTATAATCAAATTGAGTTGCATAGCTGGAAACAAATTCAATACTCAAAAATCAATAGCATTCCTGTACATAAATAACAAACTCATTGCTGGAAAATTACGGAAAGCACATCATTCACAATAGCATCCAAAAATAAACTACTTAAGATCTAGTTTTAAAAAGGTAGCAACATATCTATTTGGTGACAATTACAGTACTCTGAGAAAGGTAATTGAGAAGGCTATCAGAAAATAGAAATATATCCCTCTTTAATGGATAGAAAGACCCAGTATAGTGAAAATAGCAATACTCCCAATATTATTTTACAGATGTAATGCAATTCTGATTAAAACAGCATTGGTATACATCATACAACTAGGGAAAACACTTCTAAAATTTGTCTGAAAGAGAAGAGACCTAGATTACCAAAGGCAATACTGAGCAACAAAGGCAATGACAGAAGCACAACAATTATTGACTTGAAATTAGAGTGTAAAGCTGTATGAAGATAAAATCAGCATGGCACTGGCAAAAAAAATACAACTGAGGACCAGTGAAAGAGATGAAAAGATACAGACACAACTACAGAAAACTCAGACAACTTATCTTTAACAAAAGACCAAACATGTTCACTGGAAAAAAGATAGCCTCTGTAATAAAAAATGTTGCATAAACTAGCATTCCTCAAGCCAAAGAATAAAAGTAGATCACCATAGACTAAACTCGAATAAAACAAATCAAATTTCTAAATATTTAAACAGAAACCAAATTCTACTGGAAGAGAAAGTAGGTCAAAATCTTGAAGACATAAAGGCAGGCAGAGACTTCACGAACAAAAAGTAAACTTCATAAGTCAGCACTTCCAAGAATCAACAAGTGGGTTCTCATCTTATTAAAAAGCTTTTTCACATCAAAATAAATTACCAATAAAACGAAAAGACAACCCACAGGGTGAGAAATTTTTAGCTAATTGTCCCTTAGACAAATGAATTATAGAACATATAAAGAATTGAAAAACACCAGCCTCCCAAATTCAAAGAACCAATCCAATTATGGGCATCTGAGATGATCATATATTTATCAAAGGAAGAAATATAAATAGATGTAAATATATGAAAAAAATGTTTAGACATTTTGTACATTCAAGAGATGCAAATTAAAACACTAAGATTCCAATTCACTCCAGTGGAATGGAGCTGTGAGCAAAAAGGAACCCTTCTCTACTGTTGATGGCAGAGTATACAGATACAACCAATATGGAAATAATTGTGCAGATTTCTCAAAAACATAGGATTAGAGGTTACATTCAATCCATCTATTCTCCTCCTGGGTATTTTTCCAGACTAATTAAAAACATCATACTATAGCAATATATGTGCAACCATGTTACTAGTATCACAATTTGTCATAACTAAATCTTGGAAACTATCCAAATGCCCATCAAAAAAGGAATGGATAAAAAAAAAAGATGTGATATTTTTATTAAGTGAAGTACCACCCAGATATAAAGTTGATTTGAAGCATTTCTAGGTAAATGGATACAACTTGAGACCATACTTATAAGTAAAATAAATCAGTCTCACATGTGTAAACATTGGGTTGTATCCCTAATATGAGCCAAAAACATAAATAATATACAAAATAAAAAATAGATATTGTGAAATTGGAAGAAACTTTTGAAAAGGAAAGAGAAACTCAGAGAGGAAAATATTAATGAAGGAAAGCAAAAGGAAAAGATAGTTCTATTCATCTGTTGTTTCATCAATTTTAATGCTTATACCTTACAACCGTTTGAAGATAACAATACATAATATATGAACTATTGTTACCTAAATTATAAAGTCATTCTACCTCCATTATGGCCAAAAACTCAAGCAATTTCTATTTTTTAGAAGAGCACCTTTAACTACTGGTTCTCTTGAGAACTTTTCCACTACATTCTCACCTTCAATATTATCTTCTTTAGTTAACCCATTTAGAACATGCCTATTATTTCCTAGTATTCTTTTTTTTATTTTTTTCTACTTTATTTATTTTTTTATTAATTTTATTGAGAAATAGTAATGAGACAATTCTGCTGACTCCAAAATGATTACCTACAGAGCTAACCTCTCTCTTCTGGCTTAGGCACAAATACTCAATAATTTTTGTAACATTTGCATCTGGTTACTCTGAGATTGTACCATCTTTGACAACATTAAACAAAAAAGAGGATACAATGGAAGGACCATTCTGTATTTGTATATACATAACAGTTAAGATAAATATGCAACAACTTTCGCAAAATTCTGAGAAGAAAGATTTGCACTAATAGTGTTTGGACAGGATATCCTGTCTGCTTCTTGTACTATGGATAACCACTAGGAAGATAACAAAGTAAAAAGCATTAATTATTGAAACTGTACTATAATTCAACTTTTAAAAAAAGATAGGTATCCAGCTACATTCTCTTAATTCAATGAATAGAGGCATCTGCTCTAATAGTGTTTGTAAATAGAATGTCATGTCTGCACCTTGTACAACAAATAACCAGTACAAAAACAATATGCAATGTATTAATTATTGAATCTGTTCTACTAATTTGATTTAAAACTGCCTCATTGATATTTATCTTCAATAAAATTATGTAAAAAACAAAATGGCATAAAAAAAACAAGAAAAATAAACAGAAAAATAAAGACGTGCTGAAGGGTTGAGGAGATAGCTCAATAGAATCAGTGCTTGTCTGGCAAGCACAAGGTCCTGAGTTATTCTACTGAGCCATCTCCCAGGTCCCTGACTTCAACCTGTGAATAGCTTCTCACAGGCTGTAGCAATATCCTTCAATTTCTTATGTTATAAAAATCAACTTGGAAGGGGCTGGGGAGACGGCTCAGTGGAATAAGTGCTTCCCTGGCAAGTGCAAGGGCCTGAGTTCAATCCCCGGTTCAGTAAAAAAAAAAAAAAAAAAAAAAAAAAAAAGCAGCTACAAGAATTGATACACAAATTTAGTAGCACAGCAGGATACAAAGTCAAAAAGTCAAAAGCTTTTCTTGGTGTATTTTTTATTACTTAAGTTTCATTACCTGTTTTGTGATTATTCAGTATTCTCTTGCTTCATTTTTGGTAATTCATACATATCTCAAAGTCTCTCCATTTTTTTTCTGGGTTTTCTAATTTATTGGCATAAAGGTTTGTGAAGTAGTTGCTAATAATCTAGATTTCATTTGTGGCCATTGTGACTTTAGCTTTGTCATTTATAACTGCATTGATTTATGTGTTTTCTTTCCTTATTCTGATAAGATTGGCTAAAATATTTTATATTTTGTTTATTGTTTCAAAGAATAAGCTCTTTCCTTCATTCCTTGCTTTATTTTGATTTCACTTCATGATTTCTGCTCTGAGTTTTATAATTTCCTTCTTTGTACTTACTAGGTCTGGGTTTCCATTGTTCTTGCTATTCTAGAACCTTCAGGTGTATTATTAGGTTACTTATTTTTGTCTACATTTTTTTTCTGATGTGAGCCTTCATAGCTAACCTCTTAGTACCACTTTTATTGCATCCTATAAGTTCTGATATGTTATATAGGCAGTATTACTTAATACAAAGAACTGTTGTATTTCTTCCTGTGTAACCCATTGCTTATTAAAGAATGTAATGTTCACTTTCCATGATTATTTTCATTGCACTATGATCTGGTAAAATTTTGATTCCTTTGACTTATTTGTGCATGGACTTTTGGCTAGTATGTGGTTTATATGGGGGCAAGTTCCATATGCTTCCCAAATTAATGTGTATCATGTTGTTGGGGGAAACAGTTTGCACATATCTACTTAGTCCATTTGTTTGAATGTTTGTTTCAACTCCAATCTTTTGATGGTTTGTTAACTTGATTTTTGTCATTATGTTAATCAGGTATTAAAGTCCCTCCCTACAATTATACTGATCTATGCAGAATATGAATTTGGGTGCATCATTGTTTGGTACACATATGTTTATAATTGTTTTATCTTTATGTTAACTATTTCACTTAACAGATATTTAGCAACTGTCTTAGCCTCTTCTGCTCAATTTTGTATTTAAGCCTATTTCGTCTGAGAAAAGGATAGTTCGGAGTTCTCATTTCATGGAATATTGCTTTCCACCCTTGGCGGTTTGAGTTTATAAATTTCTTTTGGGATTATATATATTTCTTGGATACAGCATGCTGTTGGATTTTGTTTCTTGGTCTATTCTAATAGTCTGGTTTTTAATGGGCAAATTGAGACCATTCATATTGATTATAGTAGATAGGTATGGACTTATTCCTGCTATTGTATTGCTTTCCTGTTGCTAATTCTCTCTTTCTGTTTTACGAAATTGTTTGCCCTGCCTCAGAATTCATTATTTTTAAACTTTGGCACTGTAAACTTCATTATCTCTTTCTAGGATAGCCCAGGGAAATTTCTGGACCGCTATTTTGTGGTCATTACTTTCTTTAGGTAATTTTTATCATGTAAACTTTTATTTCTCCATCAAATTTTTAAAGCTAATTTTGTAGGATATATCAGTCTGGGTTAGAAATTATCTTAGATCTTGAAACACTTTCCTACAAAGACTGTTTGCCTTTCATGGTATATACTGATAATTCTACTATGACTCTAATGAGTTTTTCTTTATAAATGATTCTTTACTTTCTCAAACAGTTTTTGAAGTCCTGTTGTTGTGTATGATTTCTGATATTTTTACTTTGGCTTGGAGTGGTTGTTATCTTGGGTATCTGGAAATCTATATGCCTCACATATCTACTTTTAATTCTAGTTTTCATGTTTTAATGCATTTTAAATAATGTTATCTCTTACTTCTTCTGCAAACAGGTTTTTTATGCCATTTGTGCTGCCTTTTAATTTTTCACAATTCATTAACATATATTAGTCTATTTTGTACCATCTTGTAGGCTTTAGTTCCATTTTTCATTTCCCCTTGTTATTTTAAAATGTCTCTCATTAATTGCTCACTGGTTACAGGCCTGTTTCCTACAGCTAACACTATGCTGACATTAGTGATTTCTGCTGCTCATAATTGCAATAGAATTTTGAAATATGAATTTCTGCTTGAAACTTTTTTGTGGATTCTAGTTCTTATCTAAGCTAGGCATTTATTAGTTAGATTTTTTACTTTGACAGTGACAATTTTCTTTCATGTATATCTTTTAGACACTCAAATCATTTGTTTTATTAGGATTATTATCTCTATTAGCTATATCTTATTTGACTTCATTAAGGACACTTTGGATCTATCTTTTCAACTCTACTGCTATCATTTTTAGACATTTCGGTTATGTGGCTTTTGATTTCTTCCATCTTGATGTCCTAGGTATCAGCTTCCAGAAAGTTCGGAATTTTGGGAGACATTATGTACCTTGTCTTCTCATGTATTTATTTATATTTTGTTTCACTATTTTCTGTGCTGAAGCTTACAAATTTATTATATTGGGTAAGTATGTTGATAAGTATGGGAGCCTCCTTAATGTCTATTTTTCAGACATATCCTTTGAGTATGGCTAACTATTGGCCTTTACCTCTCTTCTGGTATTTGGTAATGTAGGTGACAGTTAATTTTGAAGTGCCCTGTTATTTAGGAGTAACCTTCATTATTTTTATGACCCCTGGATAAGGCAGACACTGGCATAGAAATAAAACTAACTGATAGCAACAACTATGTCACCTTGGCTATAGTAGGAATGTCAGTAACATTAATATTACATATAAACTGGATATTTACAAATCCTAAGAACCAATACTGTACCTCCCTTAATCATAGAAATGAGATCTATTATTATGTTGTAAGCACTATGAGATACCAGATATTGGCCTACAGTAAATATCAACTCAACAGAATAATTTTACCTCCACGAACAATGGAAGGGTATTCAAGCATAGTAAGATATAGTTATCTACCTAATGAGTTATAAAACTTAAGATAGACATTTCAGATAATGGGAACATGAGAAAACTAAAATTAGAAAAAGTAAGCAGTGGAGATGAGAGAAAAGGTCACACATTGAAATAAGAAATCCCATTAGAGGGTAAAATGAACTTAGTAGCATTAGGTAAAGAGGAAAACAACATAACAAAATGAGAAAGAAGAAAGACAAAATAGTGAAAAGTATACTAAAAAAAAAAGAGGAAAAGAAAAACAAATAAACAAATTCAATGAGTGTGAGAAAATAGATGAGGGATTTTATTATTTTTTTTTTGCAGTACCTGGGATTGAACTCAGAACCCTTGCACTTAGTTCTCCCCATCTCAAAGTTAAGAAGAATTTTTTGGCTAGCTCAGGTTGGCATAAAGACAGATCTGGTAAGGCATGTGGAGCTCGGGATAGAACTGCGGTCCCCTGCACCTGACTGTGTTTGCCCCAGCAGGTACTTAAACAACTGAGCTAACCGGCAAGCCCTATAAATGACAGAAACAAAGAGAACTCAGTTAAATAAATAAACAAAGATAATATTTTTTAAAAGGGAAAAATAAATAAAAGATACAGCTCCAAAATCACCAAAAGAAAAATAGAAAATAAAAATTTGATTCTCAAATAAAGAAGAATTCCTATGTATTGCCAAATAAGTAGTTTCCTTCCAGGTATTTCGGTCTTTCACATCCAGCAAGTCATAGTCTGTTCTGTCCCTCTTTATAACCTGTGGGTTTGTGAGGTGACCACTCTGCTTAATAGGGTTCCCTATCTGTAGGACCAAATCTGTGGCAACTGCCAAAACTGATATTCATACCCACATATGTTGACACATGGGGAAAAAGTTAATCTGCTGGTTTCTTTGTGACTGAGGCATGCTGCTGCACTCAATGCTATCACCTTCACACCCAGCAAAAGCCAGAATCACTAATCCTGCCCTCCCACAGAATGCAGGCCACATTTCCTTCTTGGCCTAAGCTAAAATATTTAGAGGATCTCAGGGCATCTATGTCTAACCCTTGCCCTCTCAATCTGTCTCCCATAGCTATCTCATGCAATCTCTTGTGTAGGATGGCAATTAGTCCTGGAATAAAACTGTATCATATAAGTGTTTTGTGGTTCAACAGCACACAATCTTCTCTCAAACTGGCACATTAATAAACTAACTCTCCCTCTTTCATTCTTTCCCTCCCTCCCTCCCTCCTTCCCTCATTCCTTCCCTTCCTCTGGCAATAGGACAGGTGCTACAGTGCATTATTTCTCCAAATCTATCAAGCTGCAAGAAAAGAAATCACTCTAAAGATAAAACATGATTTTTTTTTTTTTTTTTTTTTTTTAGTTCACACCAGCTATGGGCTTTTCTTGGGGTTAGTGCTGCTATGCCATCTGATATGGTTTGTATCTAGTTGTCCCGCAAAAGACTCATGTAAATTAAGGGGCAGACACAGCTGCAGGAGCAAGGTGTGCCTTGAGGGGCAGGGCCAGAGTAGCGGGGGGGGGGGGAACGGGGGGCGGGGCTAGAGAGGCACAAACCATTAAACTGGTTAACCTGTGCATTCTCAGCTGTGGAGAGGGTCATTCTGGACAGAGCAGCACCCCAGGCTCTCCTCCAGTATCTTAAAACCTCCAGTAACTGAGCTAAATAAACTTTTCCTTCCCTCATTTTGAGTATCAGGTATTTGTCTCAGCAACGACAGAAGAGTAACTAAGACACCATCTTTACTTCAGTCTGAAGCAGCCAACTCTACTGGGTTTACCTCTTCTTTGGGTTGTTGGTCAAGTAATTTGTTTTATAGTTTCCTTTTAGCCCCATGCTGAAGGGAACCAAAGTGGAGAGCTAGCTAGAAATTGGTGCTTTGATGCCTATGTGGATAGGGTCTTCCTAATGCTGTGTGAAACAAATAGGGTTCATGATTTATAGTTATCTCTGTACTTGTAATGTTCTAAGTGCATGCTCAGCATGCCCATTTAACAATCCAGAACTGCTCATAAAATGTAGAAAACAACAAATCTTTCTTGATACTTCAGAGTATGAAATACCCATTTTACAAGCATCATCTCATTTGATAAAACAATAGAATACAGTGAGTTATATTTATTTTATATAGGAAAGTCATTATTAAATGACTTATGAAAGATCTTTTGATCAGAGATATAACTTTTGTTCTTCATGTCTTCATTTTATTTTGTCAGTGAAGTACAGAAGATAATAATAGTGCCTTCTTGAAGTATCTGTGGAACTTAAAAATGTTCAGCTATGTATAAATTCTTATCAAAGTAATGTATCCATATCTGTGTCTATATAATTTACTGATTTCAAGTTTTAATCAGGTCACGAGAATATTGGAAAGCTCTTAACTTGTACATGAGCTTTACTTATACTACAGTAAGTACTCAAGTTTTAAAATGAATGCCAAAAAAGTATAAAGTCAGCAAATATATACTAATACTTGATAACCTGCAAAGGAGGCATACTGAAGAATTTTGGATTTTTTTAAAAGTCAAAATCAACAGGAAATGTATGTTACACATCTGCATATATTCAGTCTCTTTGTCAAACTCCATGAAAAAATATATATACACATATATATGGCTAAATATTTTATTCACACACTGAGAATAAGGCTTATAATTCACAAATGTTCCATTTGCAACTCTAAAACATGTCACTATCAGAGTCCTTCTTCTCCTGAGAACTGAGGTATGTTATACTATTTCTAAGATGTGAAAAATACTGGATATATATTTGGTGACAATTTGCTGATTTGAACACTGATGAAGCCCCAGGTGACTGAATCTAGTATACATCTCTATAACACTTAGTTTTCATCAGCAGTGGGAAAAATTAAGACTATATTATACACTCATTCACCCTTCCATTCATGAATTCATTTATTTACATGTGGGAGGTGTGGGGGTGGTTGGATGGTTTGAAAGGAAGACAATCTGGGATACTACAAATTATAATTTGATTTAGAATCTGTCCAAGACCTTCCTTGCCCTTGCCTTGTGGCCCAGTTTTGGAATGTGTAAATTCCCCTTCCTCTCAGTGGTAAATGAGTCTCACAGAGCAAGATGAAGTCTGGTGATGATAATACAGGGAAACTAGCACCCAGGGTGCTAGTATGGGTGAATCTTAATTTGTTTCTTTAAGATGTGAAACTTGACCATTTAACCACTGGGTCTACCCTGTTCCAGAAAAAGCACCAACTGCTTCCCTTGCATGGGCTAAATCAAATAGTAAATTGCTAGGGATTCTGGGTTACTGATCCGAGACAACACTGATCATAGTAGAGATCTACTTTTTTGTGACTCATTTCTTTTCCTTTTTCTTTCCTTCCATGTTCTATAACTCTGGGCAGGAGATTGGAAACTTGCTATTGGAGTCTCTCATAATCAACACTTTTCAAAGAATCCCCGATGTAATAACACTAATATATTTAGGTACAATTAATGCTTTTTAACAATATTTTACCTTGTTTAGGGAACCGGTGCTGATAACGATACTGAAATGCACAAAAACCTAGAACTTTTTTGCCTTCCATTTCTGTTTATTAACAATTTATAATAAGTAGCCAAAAAGACCTAACTAAACTTTATATATCTAATATTCAAAGGTGGTCTTCTCCAAGCCTATTGATATGGTTTGGTCATCACATTTTAAGTAAGCCAAAGTTTTACTAAGGGACACAACCCAGACCAACTTGCCTGGCAACTCTCTGGAGCAACTGCCCCCAAGCCACCAAGTGATTGAGAAATTTTCCAAATCTTCCGCCACCCAAACCACCCTTGCCAGGCCTGGTGAGTGTGTGGAAGAGCTTCTGTGTTCCCCAGTACACCCTGGACCACGGACACAACAGAGGGGAACCACAGGCTCACAGATGTACCGGAAGAGCTGCACCAAAAAGGAACATAACAGCTAAGTCCAGGCCAAACATAGCTGGATAATCTCAAACTTAAAAGACTGCAAACAGAATCTAAAAAACACGCTAAGGTCATAACAGTACCAATGTTCTACATGAATGGTTAGATGTCATTGCTATATAAAATTACGAAGACAAAGAGCAAAGGGCAATCTCAGGCCTTGAGTCCAACAGTAAGTGCAGAGGACACTAGCTCAGCTTAAATGAACGAAATAAAAGAGGTGGAAACAAAGAAACAACAGCAGAAAGGTATAGAGGAACTCAGACCAGAATTAATGCCTGAAATAAAAAAAAGAAATGTTTGAATATATAGCATGAAAAATAATGAATTAAATCCAGAAATGTATGGGGGAAACCCATTGCCCACGCAGAACAAGTAGAGAGAACACGATTCCAGCTGAAATGTATGAATTAACAGTGTTGCAAGCAAAGAAACAACAGGAGAAAGGGAAAGAGGAACTCAAAGCAGAAATACTTTGTAAAAAAAAAAGAAATCTTTGAAATCATAGGATCTGAAGTAGAGAATAAATTCTTGAAATATATAGAAGAAATCCAATTTGTAAAAAATTCTGCAGTAAAAGAATTAATAGCTACCACTAAAGAAGACATTGAAAAAAATATAGATTAGAAATATGATGGATTCCTGGAATGAGCAATACAGAAAAGAAATAGATAGCATGAAGTAGAATCAAAGACATAAGAAGAAATTAAAATCTCAATCATGAGTCTACAAAACTGTTTGAGTGAAAATGAAGACAGAGTTTCAGATCTTGCAGATGCTGGCACAGCTAGTCAAAAGGTGAAAAAGGACCTCTAAAAACAACGAGGATGTCTCGATCCTGCCCAAGCCGCCCACCACCAGAGACTGGCCCCAGACAGCACAGCCAACTTCGCCACCCTCCTGGATCCCACCCACGCCCGACAAGCCCCAGAGACCAGCCAGAGACAGTGCAGCCACTGCCATCTTCCTGGATCCCGCCCATGCTGCCCAGCCCAAGAGCCTGGCCTGAGAGAGCAGCTGACTCCAGTGTCCTTCTGGATCTCTACCGAAGCTCTCCCAGTGAGTGAGAATTTACACGACTCACCAGGCTTCCCAGATCAGTGAGTGTGTGGTGAGTCTGAGGGAGAGACTTTGGCTTCTTCTCACGCACACAACCCGGATCCCCACCCCGAAGCCCTCCAAGCCAGTGACCTGCGTGAAACTTCAGGACCCACTCACCAGCACCTCCCCGGACCCTCTACCCTAAAGCCTGCTGAGAGAGTGGCAATTTCCCCTACTCCTTGGGATCAAAGTTCAGTGAGTGTAGAAATCTAAGCCCGCTGTGCCTGAGAGACATTTCCAAGGATTCCCTGTCCTCCCACCCCCCACGGCCCCAGACCAAGTGAGAGCTCCAGGCTGACCACACCAGAGAAACATTTACCAGCGATTGCCGGTCCCAGCCCACAGCTCCACACCCAGTGCAGGTTGGCCTGGAGTGAGAACTCCAAGCCTGCCATGCTGGAAGGATATTTCTTAGCAATCCCCAGTCCCACGCCACGGCCCGAAACCCACTGCAGCCTGGCCTGTGAGTGAGGGCTCCAGGCTGGCTGCACCAGAGGGATCTTTCCCAGCCTACTTGAGTTCTGGCCTGTAGACCCGGACCCAGCACAGGCTGGTGGATACAGTACAGCCTATTTGGTGAATAAGATCATCCACTATTCTTTTGGGAAGCCAGCAGAACGACGAAAGCCCAGGTCAGCCCACCGAGAGAGTGACCTGCCTGACACAGGAGGGCTGACTCAGGCAATTTTCTGGATCCTCGCCCCAAAGACAGCCAAGACAGTGGGAATTTTTATTACTTGCACTGCATCACAGTTCGGATTATGCTCGCCTGAACAGGGAACCAACAGAGGGGAACCAAAGGAGCTGCAGAAAAAAAAAAGGAACTAAACACAACAGCTAGATCCAGGATAGGCATACCTGGATAATCTCAAACTTAATAGACTGGCTCTCGAATCTCATAACAAGCTAAGGTTAGAGCTGCACCAAAATTCTAAACAAAAGGCCAAAGGTCAGTGGTATACAAAATGACAAAGACAAAGGGAAAAATGAAATCCCAGACCTCAAGTCCAACAGTAAGAGGAGAGGACACTAGCTCAGCTGCAATGAATGAATTAACAGACATAGAAGCAAAGGAACAACAGCAGAAAGGCATAGAGAAAATAAAATGAGAAGTGATTTGCCAAATTAAAAAAGAAATATTTGAATACATAGCATCTAAAATAAAGAATCAATTCCCGAAAAATTGGGTGGAAAAATAGTGCTCACCCAGTACAAGTGCAGAGAGCAGTATTCCAGCTGATATATATGAATTAACAGCATCTGAAGCAGAGACACAACAGCAGAAAGGCTGTGAGGAACTCAAAGCAGAAATAATTTCTGAAATCAAAAAAGAATTCTTTGAAAAAAAAGAATTCTTTGGAATCATAGCACCTCAAATACAGAAACAAGTCCAGAAATATACAAAGGAAACCCAACTTGGAAGAAACACTGCAGAAAAGGAATTAATAACTACCTCTAAAGGAGACATGAATAAAAAATTGAGAGGATCAGAAATACGATAGATTCCTTGAATGAGCAATACAGAAAAGAAATGGAACCCATGAAACACAGTCAAAGAGATATACAAGAAATAATATCAATCACGAGTCTAAAGAACCATTTGAGTGAAAGCGAAGACACAGTTTCAGATTTCAAGATGCATGTGTGGCTAGTGAAAAGATAAGAAAGAACCTCTTAAAAACAATGAAAATGGAGGAAAAAATAATACATCACTTGCAAGATGATGCCAGGATGAATAATATGAGAATAATTGGTATCAACGGGAATGAAGGAGTCAATACAAATGACATAAGAAGAATTTGGGGAGAATTGCAGAAAACTTCCCAAATATGAGGAAAAAATCTAAAATTCAGGGCACCGAAGCATACAGAACACCAAATAACTTCAACTGAAGTAGAAACACACCGAGACATATAATAGTTAAGATTCCAGAAATCCAACACAAAAGTAATATACTGAAAGCTTCTAGAGAGAAGAAGCAGAACACATCCATAGGAAAACCCAGCAGAATTACAGCCGACTTATCTACAAACAATGAAGGCAAGGAGAGCATGGAGCAGAGTTCGTAAAACTTTACAGAAAAACAAATTACAGCCCAGAATAATATACCCTGCAAGATTCTCTTTCAAGCTTGATGGAGAAGTGAAATACTTCCATGAAAAAGAACAACTAAAAAATTTCATGATGACAAAGCCATCCATTCACAGGATGCTGAAAGATATTCTAGAGAGAAATCACAATGACCGGACCCTATAAATGACAATGGAAGGAATCCACAAAACAGGACAGGCAATTAAATACAGGATACAAAGGAGTAAACAACACCAGGTAAATATGACAAACATAAGTCAACACATTTCACGTATAACCATCAATGTAAAAGGACTCAATTCTCCAATTAAGAGAAATAGACTGGCACAATGGATTTGGAAACAAAATCCAACAATATGCTGTGTATGAGAAACACACTTAACTCAAAAGAATATTCATAGGCTCAAAGTCAAAGGATGGAAAACAATATTACATGCCCCAGCACCTCCAAAAAAAAGCAGGAGTAGCAATTCTGTTCTTAGATATTCTTAACTTCAAACCAAGAATGATCAAATGACACAAAGAAGGCCAATATATATTGGTCAGGGGAAACATTCAACAGCAAGAAGTAACACTCATAAACACCTATGCACCAAGCACAGTAGCACCCAACTATGTAGGACAAATATTAATGGACATGAAAAACTTAATGTCTAAGAACACCATCTTAACAAGAGACCTTAACAATCCGTTAATCTTAAAAAGATGGATCAACCAAATTAAAAAATTAGAAGGAAGAAGCAGAATTGAACCAGAGCCTGGAACAAATGGACCTGGTGGACATATACAGAGTCTTCCACCCAACCACAGCTGAATACAGACTTTTTTTCAGCTGCACACGGGTCATTTTCTAAAATAGACCACAGACTAGACCAGAGGTCATGCCTAAGTATATGCAAGAAAGTAGAAATTATTCTATGCATATTATCTGACTACAGTGCAATGAAACTCTAACTAAATGACAAAAGAAACCAGAAAAACCACTAAATTCATGGGAACTAAACAACATCCTACTCAGCAATCAATGGGTTGCAGAAGAAATTCAACAAGAAATTCAACAATATCTACAATTCAATGAAAATTCAAGTATAACTTACCAGAATTTATGGGATGCGATGAAAGCAGTTCTTTGAGGGAAAATCATAGCTATGAACTCAAACATTGGAACGGGAACAAATTAGCACCCTAATCTTGCACCTCCGACAACTAGAAAAAGAAGAGCAAACACAAACCAGAGCGCAAAGACGGGAAGAAATCGTAAAGATTAGATCAGAAATTAATTCAATTAATATGAAGAAAACAGTTCAAAGAATCTACAAATCAAAAAGTTAGTTTTTTGAAAAACTAAATAAAGTGATTCAGCTGCTAGACAACCTCATCAAAAAGAGGCAAGAGAAAATTCAAGTACGTGAAATAAGGAATGAAAAGTGTGAAATCACCACAGACCCAGTGGAAATTCAGAGTTTTATCAATAGTCGCTGCGAGAATCTTTACTCTCACAGAATAGAAGACACAGAAGAAATAGACACATTCTTCAAAAGGTACAAATTACCAAAACTGATTCAAGAAGATATAACAACTCTCAATAAGCCAATAACAGCCATCGAAGTACAAAACGTAATAAAAAGCCTACCGACAAAGAAAAGTGCAGGTCCTGATGGATTCACAGATGAATTCTACAAGAAATTTACAGAAGGTATAATCCCCAACCACAAAGTCTTCAATGAAATTGAAAAGGAAACAGTCCTCCCAAAATCATTTCTGGAGGCAAGTGTAATACTGATTCCATAACTAGGGAAAAATAAAACCAAAAAGGAGAACTACAGGCAAATGTCCCTCATGAACATAGCTGCAAAAATATTCAACAAAATATTGGCAAATAGAATACAGCAAATCATCAAGAAGATCATGCACCATGACCAGGTAGGATTCACCCCAGGGATGCAAGAATGGCTCAATATTTGAAAATCTATAAATGTAATACACTAAACTGATAGAATGAAATCAAAAAACCGCATGATCATGTCAATTGATGCAGAGAAAGCCTTTGACAAAGTCCAACATTTATTCATGTCCAAGGTCCTACAGAAAATTTAAATAGATAGATGCTAACTTAACTTGATAAAAGCCATCTATGACAACCCAAAAGCTCATATAATCCCAATTGGGGAAAAACTGAAGTCTTTTAATTTTAAATCAGATACAAGACAAGGATGTCCTCTATCACCCCTCCTATTCAATATAGTCTTGGAATCCTTAGCAACAGCCACTAGAAATGAGGGAGAAATAAAGGGAATAAGAATAGGCAAAGAAGAAGTTAAATTATCACTATTTGCAGATGACATGATACTTTTCTTAAGACCCCAAGAATTCCACCAAGAAACTATGGGAACTGATAGGCAAATTCAGTAGCATAGCAGGATAGAAAATCAATACTCAAAAGTTAATAGCATTCCTCTACACAGATAACAAGCACACTGAAAGGGAAACAATAGAAACAATAACTTTTACAATAGCACCGCGGAAAAAGAAATACCTTGGGATTCACTTAACCAAGGAAGTCAAAGACCTTTTCATGGAAAATTACAACACCCTAAGAAAAGAGATTATAGATGATTTCACAACATGGAAAGATATTCCATGCTCCTTGATAGGATGAACCAATATCGTGAAGATGGCCATACTCCCAAAATTAGTGCACAGATTTAATGCAATCTCTATCAAACTGCCATCCACATACCTCCCAGACATAGAGAATTCATTCCTAAAATCTATTTGAAACCACAAACGACCTAGAATAGCCAAGGCAGTCTTGGCCAATAAAGACAAGGCAGGAGGCATCACAATTCCTGATTTGAAAGTATACTACAAAGCCCCTGTAAAAAAATAAACATGGTAGAAGGTGCAGAAGCATCTATGAACACCCTTATCCATCTGATCTTCGACAAAGGGGCCAATCATACTTACTGGACGAAGGATAGCCTCTTTAACAGATGGTGCTGCAAAACTTGGCTTTCTACATGCCGAAAACTAAAACTTGACCCAGCTCTATCACCATGCAGTAACTTAAAGTCAAAATGGATTGAAGATCTAAACATTAGAACAGAAACAGTCAATCTTCTGTAAGAGAAAGTAGGAGAAACTCTTGAAGACATAGGGGTAGGTCAAGAGTTCATGAACAAACATATTCGCACAGGAAGCACTTGAAATGATCAACAACTGGGATCGACTCTTAAGGAGTTTCTGCATGTAAAAGAAATTTTCAACAGAGTGAAAAGACAACCCACAGATTTTGGAAAAATCCTAATTAATAAGCAATGAGACAAAGGTCTGCTGGTTAGAATATATAAAGAACTAAGATACAAGAGGGCTCTCAAATTTAAAGACCCAATTCAGAAATGGGCATCTGAGATGAATACATACTTCTCAGAGGACAAAATTAAAGAAGCAAATAAATATATGAAAAAATACTGCACATTGTTAGCTATCTGTGAAGTGCAAATGAAAACAACACTGAGATACCATCTCACTCAAGAAAGAATGGCTATCATAAGGGAATCAACCAACAACAAATGTTGGAGAGGTTTTGGGGAAAAGGGAAGAGTTCTCCACTGCTGG
Organism: Ctenomys sociabilis; assembly: GCA_004027165.1. Lineage (NCBI taxonomy): Eukaryota > Metazoa > Chordata > Mammalia > Rodentia > Ctenomyidae > Ctenomys > Ctenomys sociabilis. The sequence continues at coordinate 20,302 of PVKA01018715.1, forward strand.
TGGGAATGTAGACTGGTAAAGCCATTGTCAGATCAGTGTGGAGACTCCTCAAAAGGGTAGGACTGGAAATCCCATTCATGGTGGCTATCCCCCTACTGGGAATTTCCCCAAAGGAACTGAAAATATTATGTCATAGTGATATATGTGTACCTATGTTTATAGCATCACAATTTGTGATAGTAAAATCTTGGAAACAACCAAAATGTCCATCACATGAGGAAAGGTTGAAAAAGATGTGGGATTTCTATATAATGGAGTATTACTCAGCTATAAAGAATGGTAAAGTTGAAACATTTTTATTGAAGGGGATGCCACTTGAACATATACTCGTAAGTGAAATAAAGCAAACACACATGTGTAAATATCGTATAGTCCCCCTAATATAAGAAGCAAAAAGCAGAAGTACAAATGGAAATGTACAATAACAACTAAAATCAATTGAGTCTGATAAGGCAAAGTGAATGGCATATGCTGCAGGATACTAATCAGCTTTTCTTCTGGATGTTTAACCACCTACGTTCACTGATCAACATTGGAGAAATAGAAAAATCACAAGGCCAGCCAACATTTTGGCCCTACCCTTTGGCGTTCAGTGAAGACTGAGCATGGAGGTGAACCTGGACTGTAACTTCATGAAATTCAGTTGAGCACCAAATTTTCTGATCCAGATTATGGAGCCACAGAGGAAAGACATTGATGATGTATAGTGTGCCTGGGGAGAGTCACATGGAGAGAAAACTTTCTCTCAGGCTCTCATAGAGTGCAAATTGGTCATGAATTGGCTGTAACTCATCCCCATGGATAACACAGACAAAGGATCTACAGAGTAATGTATAGGATAACAAGATGAACCCTGAGTGGTCTTCACTGACATCATCAGAAACAAAGCAACATCTTTTGCTATATAGGTCTTAATCTATCTTGGTCTTAACAATCCAGTAGTAAAGTATAAAAATGAGGTATATAACGTGGGGCCATAATAATAAGCTGAGCTGTAAATTGCTATAGGCAACAACTTCTTCAGATAACTCACTATTATTTTGGAATGATGCACTGTGTTGGATTGTGTCACCAAGTTCAGGTGCCTAAATTCGTTTAATGACAATGGAGTGCTCATCTTTGATAGGTCTATCCAAAAAAATTGGGGGGACAATACAAAAGAAGAATCATGATGTGTGTGTATAAAGAGTACAGTTAAGATAAATATGCCGTGCTTCTGCATAATTCTATGAGAAGCCCAATTTGCACTAATAGTGGTTGGACAAAATATTATGTTGGCTTCTAGTACTATGAACAGACCCTGGGGAGATGACAAGGTAGAGGGTGTTAATTTCCTAATCTGTGATATAAATTAGCTGTACAGACACAAGATAGGTATACACTTGCACTCTTCATTCCTTGATTGGAGACATCTGCTATAATAATGCCTATAAGTATAATATCATGTATGTACCTTGTTTGACACCGAAACATTACAAAAACATTTTGCAATGTATTGATTTGTTGAATCTGTCCTGTTAATTTGTCTTGAAACTGTCTCATTTCTATTTGTTCTTCAATAATAATAATAATAATAATAACAATAATGATGATGATGATGATGATGATAATAATAATAATAATAATAATAATAATAATAATAATAAGGAAATGTGAAAACCCTTTTGGGGAAAGAGGGCCAGATAAGGACAACCTGAGGGAAAAGACTGAGTTTCATAGAAGGCCAGGAGGTAAGAGCTGTGGAAAAATACCAGTTTCTCTTTGAGCAGGGTCTATCTACACTCAATTTTGACTCTTTTTTTTTTTGCCAGTTATTTGACATAAACTTTAAGAAGTTTTATTTATTAATTAAAAAGGCAGTATATCCTGCACCACATGCCATGCTGGCCCTGCCCCTTGGCACACTGAACTAGCCACTGAGACCAGGTATGGGGTGCACACCTGTAATACCAGTACTGGGTTGGCTGAAAACGGGATATCAATATGAGTCCGAGCTGCATATTGATAACCTGTACCAGATACATTAATACATTCATATGTATAGTAGGAAATCATCTTTTATCCTCCATCCAATTTTGGTATATAGAGTCACAGCCCACTTTTCACCCACATTTCCATGACCAGTACACAGGTAATAAAGGATAGAACTTGGCCCCGTGCTGTTTTGTATGGGGTGTGATTGAAGTATACAATGAATGTTTAAAAAATGATTACAATAAAAAATAATAATTTACGCTGATAACATTTCATGCTAGGATTTCTTTTGCAATCAATTATTTATAATGAAAATTACAAGCTTATATCTCAAGTTGCATATCTCAGTTGACTCTAATAAGGAACTAATTTCCAAAGATTAGCACTCTTTTATGTAAGAAGACAAAAATCAAATCAAGACAAAGTCATAAGCAGATCTAATCAAGCTGTATTAAATAAAACTAAATTGTGGTTCAGAAAGATGCAAAACTGGATAAACCTAGACACAAGGAAATGTAGAATTCAACCCAATTAAAGTAATTTCAAGGAACAAACTAGTGACTTACTGAGAGTTGGAGAATAAAAAGCCTTCTATTACGTTTATTAATAAATTACAACATTATTAGACCTTAGTAGACTATAGTTATTGCTTCTCCTATTCCTCGCAGAGGTCAACATAGTCCTTTTTATAACATATAGAAATTAAGCTGTAGGAGCCAGGGAGATGGCTCAGTAGAATAACTACTTTCCTGACAAGCATAAGGGCCTGAGTTCAATTTCCAGTCCCACCATAAATGAAAAAGAAAAGAAAGAAAGCTATAAAACCTGTATCTATAACTGCTAGTGTATATAAAGATGCCAGTTTTTAGAATAATATTTGCAGAAAATTTGTGGTCAAATTTATTTTATATTACTAATGGTATTTACTTTGGGTCATTATTAGTGAAAAATAGTTTTGTGTTGGTAAATTATTTTATGGACCAAAAATATTTTTTCTTGTTTCTCAATACTATTGTGTATACTCTAAAAGCTTTCTATAGGCAGGCAAAATTATACCAGCTGACATAGCCAGAGTTACTAAATGATACTCTCGTAGAATACTTGCTTTTATCAATGAAGCATGTTTTGGAAATAGCATAATATCAGTCAATCAATTTCTATTTTTTAAATTGAGTACTTTAGAATCTGAAGTCTTATTTTTAAAAGTGTTTTTCATATGCCAATTCCTATGTTCCCTAATTTGAAAAGAAATATCTAATATATATTCTGATAAAATAATTATACACTATAATTCCATGTTTTTTTTCCATGTTAGAGTACAATTGTATGCTTTTCACAGTAAGAAAATGGTGCTAATACCTATGACTGCCTAAATAAAATGCAAAAAATCCTTGGTCACCAATGTTCACTAACTTAGATGCATATTTATAGAGAACGCAGAAAATGAAACGTGTTATAAAAATAAGCAGATGATAATGTTAATAATTTATTTTAAACTGATACATAAATACTATATATCTATAGATTAAAGGAGCACTATATTACATTTTGAGACATGTATTTATTACATAAAGTTTAAATCATATGAAATACATTTTGTTCTTTAAACCATTTACAATGCAGTTAAATATATTTATAATGTGCTTGGTGTCATAACATACCTTGGCAATTAAACAGATTTACAGTAAGAAATAAGCATTAACTATCTTAAGCACAGAGACTCATGCCCTACTCTGTCTATCATCCGTTTTGAACATCAGAAAGATGGTTGACTTGAAAACCAGAAGAAATCTTCGAAACACTCCAGTTTATTTTGTCTGCTATTCCTTAATCCACATTTTTGTACGTGAGAAAACTAAGGTTAAATGAATTAAAGTACTCTCCTGAAGGTCCCATGAAAAAATGTCAACAAGCCCATATTGAGATGTCACTGATCTAAATTGACATTTTCGTTATATTACCATATTGGCACGGTTAAATGTAGTAGTGCTAAGATAATGCTTTAATCTATTTATCTATATCAAGGTTGTGTATGCATCTTTCATCTTAAAGTGAGATTTTTAAAACCAGACTTTTGAGAAACCTAGGCTTTTCTATGAGAATACATCAGTGTGTGTGTGTGTGTGTGTGTCCATGGGCATATGTATCTCACCTTTCTGCTTCAACTAAAATTAATCAAAATAATATACTTTGTCTATTCTAAGTGATCATAAGCAGATACTACCACCTGATTTAAGTGCCAATCTTGCTAATTTTATATATTGCTTTCATGTCAAATGAGAATCAAAAGACACCATTGTACACAGAAGTAAATATTATAAACTTCAGTGTATAAGTTGCAGCAATATTCACCACATATTAACATAACCACATGCAGCTAAAATAATTTGTACTAAGAAATCTATAAGTTGTCATAACAAAATCAATGATTTCACTTCAACAAAACCCAAATAGTTAACATTATTTTTATATCTAGGGGCCGGAGAGATAGTTCAGTAGAATAAGCACTTGCCTGTGCAAGAGCCTGAGTTCAATCCCTGGTTCTGCCAAAAAAATAAATAAATTAAAATTATATTTATCAGTCTTGTGGCTTTATAATTAATTTAAACACTATTTTTATTAAAAAAAAAAAGCAGGGCCAGCCAAGTAGCTCAGTGGATTAAAGCTCTTGCAAGTAGGCACTGGGGCTGGGGGTTCGATCCCTGGACCTTCCATGCAGGCCCCACCCATGGGATGCACTGAGACAGCAATTGAGTCTGGGCATGGGGGCATGTGCCTGTAATCCCAGCTCTTGGGAGGCTGTAAACAGGCAGATCACTATAAGTCTGATCTAGTAGTGAAACCCTGTAGACCCTTCCCTAAAAATACAAAAAAAAAAAAAAAAAAAAAAAAAAGTTAAAAAAAGCTATACTTCCAAGGATTTAAATCTAGTTAACTATGTGGCTGGAATTTTATAAAATGTATATGAACCATAATTTGGATTACAATAGCCATGTACTGGAAACTTTCTTCTTTTATTTATTTTTTTTTTTGGTGGAATCTGGGCTTGACCTCAGGCCATTGTACTTGTCAGGAAAGTGCTTATTCTACTAAGCCTTCTCGCTGGCCCCAACTGTCTTCTTTTAAATACCAAATGTGTTACCCTTGTTTGTTTCATTTTATAACCTGTTATAGTTTGATATTAGTGAGCAAAGTTCTGAAGAATCAAGGGCACATCTTATTCTGAGCAACATTAAATCTAGTAAGGTAGAATCTTACTGCAATACTAATATCATGAGAAACGAAAGAATGCCTGACTTTGCTCTTACTAGGTTCCTACTACATCACTTTTCATGACTCGTTGTGTGCAGAGTTTGTTTCTAGCTTTAAATCTTAACCTCATTCCTGTATTTGACCTATTTAATACCTCTTTTAACATACACATTTACCATTAAATCAATCTTGGAAAGACAGAAAAAAATATTTTCTTTTCTAAACCTTTGATTTCTCTAAAGTTAAAAATAATTTATATATGGGTTTGTCACTCAAATCTAATATTTAGCAAATCTAGTTCCCTCTTTTGCTAAAAGGTCTAGTTTATTCCAATCATTCTTCCTGTTCTCTTTGCTACTGCCCTAGTTTTTTCCTTTGTCTTCTCACATATGGTAGAGTTAAACAATCAATATGTGTGGTACTATATTGTAAGTATAGTAATAGAAATTATTAAAACTCACTGAAAACTGCTTGAGTTTTAATGTAAATTCCATTCCTAATAATCTGAAGTAAGAATATTAGTTATCTGTTTAACCTCTCTTGTCTTTAGTTTACTATCTAGGTAATGGAAATGATAATACTACCAATATGTATCTTAATGGGTTGTTACAGTAATAAAATGGATAGGGCTGGCCAAACAGCACAGTGGACTAAAAGACGTGCAAAGAGGCACAGGGGCCAGGGTTCGATGCAACTATTATTAATCTTCTTTTTTTTTTTCCTCCTGTACCTGTTATATTTGTTATGCTATGGGATGAATTGGAACCTAGAATGCTTTGTACAGCTTTAGAGCAAAAGACAATGATCTATATTGCTAAGTTAATAAAGGATCTAACTTGTTACATAGGATACTGTTTGCTCCCTATCCATAGTTCTCTAATTGTATTTTTAATCCATCTTTTAACACATATTTTTTTCTTTTGACTAGAACGAGTCAATTTTGAAATCAGATATGAGAAAATGTTGTTGTATAAATCATGAAGAACTGAAAATTAGGTAGCTACATTGTTTTCCTTGGAGTGGGGAAAAACTATGAGACAGACTGGCATACAATAAAGCTTGAAACAGTAGTTGTCCTACCCTAAGTATCCTTCATCATGGCCAATTTTGGACCTCAGTTTCCTCATCTCCTCACAGGAGAAAACAAAAAGGTTATGAGCATATGCATTTGTTATATGAAAACAATATACTATTAAGCTCTCAAACACTGAACCCAACAAATTTTTATCATTCTACCCCTGTTCTCCCACGTGGCTTGAATCAGGGAGGGAAACATGTGCAGTTCAATGCTTCTCAACCATTTCAGTGGCACAGGAGAATTTTACTTTTCCTCCACATTCTCTCAAATTTAAAAATAAATATCTCCCACATCAACTGCAGTCATAATGTAAAATTAATTTCCATATATATGTATATATATATATATATATATATATGCTAATCAGTTTCACATCAGTATGATATACCAGTACTACCAAAATGAATTGATTAGCTTCAGATCAAAGCAAAGAAACTTGACATTTTAGTCAGGTTGAATAATTTACTGTAAATAAATGAATGCCCTCTGTTAGACTCTTTATATATTGAAAATGACTCATATTCTAGTTGTTACCTTCAAAGATCCCCTAAGAGAAAGAGTGTTAGCAGAAATCTCAGGCTGGGGATCACTGATGTAGTACAAAGAATACTGGATGCTACTAAATGACACAGATTCATAGAGCCACAGTTTTGTCTTTCTGTTAAAGAGGAGCAATAACCCATGACACTACCTTTTAGTAAGTATTTTTAATACATTCTTTGCTTCACTTACTTTGCTACATGCCTCATGTATGTAATTTTATCTTAGTCTTACCTCTAATCAGGTAGTCATTACATATATCCATTTCACAAATAAAAGGCCAAGTGATTATTTAAGATTATGCCATTGGTAAGTGATAAACCTACGATATACCATCCGGCTAACCTGAATCCAATGTTATACTCAGAGTGGTTATGTTATACTCCCATATTCTGGGTAAACAATATCAAAGTATTTCACAGATGTTTGAGCACTACATAAATGCACCTAATAGTTGCACTTGACATTTGCATAAAAATTCTGTCTTTATGAACTCTCTTTGCTCCTCATCCATCACATTCTGTGTATTTTAATTGTCTATAGCTCTGGTCTATGCACAATTCCTTCAAAAACATACTGAAGGAAATAAAATTTAAATTTATGGTCAGTTTCAGTGGCAAATGCCTCTAATTCTGGACAGTCAAGCAGCTGAGACATTAAAAACACTTTTGAGCCCAGCCTAGGCAATTTAGTAAGACATTATCTCAAAGAAAAGAGAAGAATAGAAAAGAAAAAAGAAAAGAAAAGAGGTAGATGTGGATGTGGCATAGTGCTTCCTGGTTTCAATCTCCAGTTATGAAGAATAAAAAAGACATTCTGTCATCTCGGTTCATTTTTTTTTAAATGACTTTCTGTCACCTTAGCATTGTCAGTTACAAACAATGAGTAATATCCCGAATCAAAAATCTCTACAGAAGGAGTTTCTTAGTTCCCATGACTCCTATTTCCACGTATCAAAAGCCTAATCTTTCAGTGAAATAAAGTTCCCCTCATTAAACTATTTAGGCCATCAGACATTAATATGGTAGCTTCTTCCTCTAAACTCTGTATAATTTCATTTGTAACTTCCTCTTTCTTGAAATTATAAATACTAAATTGTTTTCTTTCATAATTACATCTATAATAATTTCCACACTCCTTAGAATATATTAAGTGAAACAGATTATGGTACTCGATGGATTGGACTATACTATACTGTGGTAGAGAAGGACCTCAGTTATCACTAAAGCTAGAGCCTATGCCTTGAAGGAAGTGACTCTCCAGGTCATATGTACAGTCAAGCTGCTATTAGAAGGCAAATTTACTAAATTAAATACTTATAAAGTACCTATTTAGTGTTCATTCCCACAATAGATGTACAATAAATATTTGTAGAATATAATAGAAATTGAAGGAAATGAAAACTTATTGAAAAGCAGATGAATTTTGCACTCTTAAATTTTAAAGCATATACTCCTCATTTGTGAATACATTATAGAAAATAGGATATAAATGGTTGACGGAAATATTTATTTGGATGAAAAATAAATTTCAGTGACTGTCTTATATTTTTGGTACAACATATAGGAAAGTCAGTTTTTCCTATTCATTGCTCTCATCTTAACTAAATATAATCTGAAAGCTTTTCATTCATTCTGTTACCACAATACATTTTCCAGACCTGTAAAAACACAACACAATACACTTTTCTCTACAAGGATTTAATCACATTATAGTACCAATCCTTTTGCTAAATGATTGTGGCAGCACAGGAAAGAATAATACAAGCTTATGGTTGACCAAAATATTGCATACTAATTGATACCTTTGCGATTATTTTTTCAAAAGTCCCTAAATTCTTAGTTTGGAAACATAATCTGAAGAAAACTAGTACAGCATTCTTTGTAAAGTAAAAACAATGTTTTGCATCTTTTCTCAAATCTGTTCCACTAAAATTTCCTTTCACAATATCCAAATCTCAAGAACAACCTTCTACCACAAAGATTAGCAATTATCCACTTAATCTATTATTTTCCCCTCTGTTTCTTTGAATCAGCATTTTTCAGAATACAGGTAGAATACTCTTTTCAGAATGACTTTCAATAGTAATGTCAATGTATCTATATGATATACATCACTGTATATATGTATGCTGTGGAAAAAACAATGTTCAGTTTCTCTGAGGACAAAACAGCCAGACAAACATTATTTCAATTTATAGGATATTTTCAGATTTTCTTACTTTTTATAATGCTATGTTCTCTTCAAAACTTTTCGGTGGACTTCAAACTTGAGTTAAATTAAGCTTCAGATGTCACAGAAAGACAGATAATTTTCCCAGTGTGGAATACTTTAATGGCTGATACACATAGCTTGCAGACCTTTTGTGAGGCTCACTGTTTATACTGAGCATGTGAGTTCACATCAGAGCTTCTTCTCTAGGGTAGCTAACTGTTTTGCTGGTCCACAATTATTTCTCAGGTTTAAATCTGGTCTTTGGAACTGCAAATTAAATTCCATGTGAGCAGGAACTTTGTATTATAACTTTTTTGCATTTAGAACAGGGTTTACAGGGTGTACAGGGTCCCACTGTGAAGATCAGACTCATACTAATCCTCCTCTTTACAGCCTCCCAAATGCTGGGATTACAGGTGCACACCACCATGCCCAGTCTCAATTCCATTCTCAGCATGCCCTGGAGGGTGGGGCCAGCACAGCAGGCATGATAAAAGAACTCCAGGCCCCTGCATCTGCAATATTTAGCACACTGCTAGAGACAGAATAAGCTTTCATAAATATTTATAGAATTGAAATGACTTTTTTTCTAACAGGTATAACTGTCAAATATCAAGAAAAAGGTCAGATTAACAAATGGTCTAGTCAATCTGTTTGGCAAACATATACATTGAAAAATTGAATATTTCAAATTACCTGAGTATGCTTCTAGATGCCCATATACACACACATTTAATGTCTATCAATGTGGGTCTTATAAAAATAAATTATGAAATATCCATGTAATGAAATTCTATGCAACAGTTTAAAAATATTGACTGAATAAATATGCTGAAGTGAAATTTCTAAGACATGTTGTTAAAGTAAGGGCCTTACATAAAACGTAGAACTTTACCTCAGACTTAATGCCATTTAATATAAAAGGAAAATAAACCATTGTATACATGGGTACAGTTACAGCTACTAAGCTTATATAAGTTTAGAGATTTGCAGTGACTTTGGGCAAAAGTCTTTTTGAATGGGTACCCTCAAAGTAGGACTGACAGTACAGATTAGGTGGTAGACATACTTTATTTCCTGCCCTGTCAGAGTGCTTAAATACAGCAATGACTATGAATATATATTCATGTTTTAATTAACAAAATGATTAAAATTAAAATTTAATAGATTAGTACATTAAATAAGAAATAGCATATCTAATTTAGCAATGTTGTCCACTATTTGATAATAAACCTGCAGACTGTTCAATAATAAATAATTATTTTAGCAGGTGCAGGGACCTGGGGTTCAACCAGCCAGCCTGCTGTGCCAGCCCTGCCCCCGTGACACACAGAGAAAGCAATTGAGACTGGATGTGGTGGCACATGCCTGTGATCCCAGCTCTTGGGAGGCTGTAAACAGGCATATCACTACGGGTCTGATCTAGTAGTGAGAACCTGAAAACTTGTATACCCTTCCCTAAAATACAAAAAAGAAGAAAGAAAGAATTGATTTAAATTTCACTTTATCAGAGAGCCCCTGTTTAGAACCAGGCAGAGCGAACTCCACAGCAGAGAGGTGCGGGTGGTTTCGGACTGGGCAGAACATAATTTCACAGCATATAAGCCGAGTTTGGGACCAGACTGAGCAGAACTCCACAGCAGAGAGGCCTGGTTTGGGACCAGACAGAGTGGAAATTCAGCAGAGAGGCTCGGTTTGGGATATTGCTGTGGAACTCCCTGAAGAGCTGCTACATGCTAGAACCAAGAGATAAACTAGGAGCATTGTATCTAGCCAGTGGGAAACAATAGGTTCACTTCCACAGGCCATAGAAGGAAAAGTGAAGCACATTAGCCAGATCCAAGCCTGATCCAACTGGTTGAGTTCGAGTTTGGTAGACCCCACCTGGTGAGGTAAGGCATACTGCTAGACCCAGTGGAGCACAGACATTGACCCACATCTGTGGGAGCATCCTCTTAAGACAGAAGTGGAAACAGGTAACTGGGGTGAACTAGTCTGCCTAGAAGACTTCAGGTACATCAAGGGGAAGAGACCAGGCAAATCTTAGGGGAACTAATTTAAATACAAATTCCCAATTTAATATCTGCTTAGCTATGCAGTCATAATGTTTGATCTTATGGTCTGAAATACAGATCCATTAGCTAAAAATGTTTGCCAAATGCTAAATCTCACTGCCCATTATTAGTGTTTCTAATTTTATTACTATAAATAGAAAAACATACATCCTTAACCACATGTTCTCTCTTGGGTAATAATATTGGGTGGCACTTTGGTAATAACCATGCCAAAGCCACCCAACTACATCGAAGGACAAAGAACAGTGCCAAAGAGAAACTAATATCAATCGAGAGGGCAAAATCATAGGACACACACAAAACAAGAATCTCTGACACAGAAGAATCACCTAAAATTGGACTTTTAACAAAGAAGCTATATGGGCTGAGGAGATAACTCAGAAGAATAAGCACCTGCCTTGGAAGCACACTGTCCTGAGTTCAATTCCCAGTACAAAGAACAAAAAAATACATGAATCTTAACAAAGAGGCTATGATCACTGTGTAGAGTTAACTACTACCAAACTTTCACAAAACATCATCACAGAAACCAAAATAAAGTGTTCACTCTGAAATATGAAATGATTAAAGGCAAAGAGCAAAATGCATTCTTGGGTCCCAAGCCCACCTGAAATAAACACAGGAGACACTAGCATAGAAGAAATTAAAAGTCACACATCTGAAATCTCTGAAATATTAACAACTGAAATAATGAAAAAAACTGCCGAAGGATATAGAAGATATCAGACCACAAATAAAATCCCAAGTTAAAAAAAAGAAATAACAGTAATGTAAGAATTACTAAGCATTTCTAAAGAAGACATTGATAAAAAATTAGAGGAGAATAGAAAAATGATGGAAACCTTGAATAAGCAATATAGAAAATAAATAAAACGCATGAAACAGATTCAAGGAGACGTTCAGATTAAAAACTCAATTATGGCTGGCCAAATAGCTCCATGGATTAAAGCCCCTGCAAGCAGGTGCAGGGGCAGGAGGTTCAAATTGTCTGAATAAAAGTGAAGATGGACTTTCAGATCTTGAAGACAAGGCTGTAGCTAGTGAAAGTAAGGAATAATCTCTTGAAAACAAGAGATTATTATTTCTTGATCCAAAAAATAAAAATTCAACAACTGAAAGACATTACAAAGATGAACAATATAAGACTAATAGGAATCAATGAGAAAGGAGTCAATACAAATGATATAAAAAGAATATAGGCAGAAGAAATAGTAGAAAACATCCCAAATATGAGAAAAAATCTGACACACATGTAATCAAGGCATATAGAATTACAAATAATATCAACTCAATTAAAACCACACCCAGGCATATAATAATCAAGATCTCAGAAATTCAGTAAAAGAACAGCATAGTAAAAACCACTGGAAAAAAGGAATACATCAAATTTAAAGGAAAACCTATAAGAATAATGGCAGATTTCTCCTCAAAACCATGAAGTCAAGAAGAGCAAGCAGCAAAGTACCTCAAGCCCTAGAAGAACATAAATTACAACTCAGACTGATATACACTTCAAAACTCTCTTTCACCTTTAATGAAGAAGTGAAATACTTCCACAACAAAGAAAAACTGAAGAATTTCATGATGACCAAGTCAACCCTATACACAGTAGTAAAATATATTCTAGAAAGGGATCAAAATGACCATAATTCCAAGAATGAGAATGGGAAGAACTCACCAAATAGGGCAAACAATGAAGCACATGAAAAAAGTAGGTAAACAATACCAGGAAATTAATATGACAAACATAAGTCAATACATATCAATTATAACCATCAGTGTAAATGGCCTGAATTAACCAATCAAAAGAAATAGATTGGCAGAGTAGATTAAGAATCAAAATCCAACAATATGCTATATGGATGAAAAACATTTAACTCATAAAGAAATTCATAAGTTGAAAGTCAAAGGAATGAAAAACAATATTACATGTCCAAGGATTTCATTAAAAAAGTGAGGTAACAATCCTGTTTGCAAGCAATCTGAACTTCAAACCAAGAATGAACAAATGAAACAAAGAATGATCAAACAACTGTATAATGGTTGGAGGAAAAACACAAGAGGAATAGATGACAACCATAATTATGTAAGTACCAAATACGGAAGCACCCAATTTATAAGACAAATTTTAATGGACATGAAAAATCTAATATCCAATATCTTAACAGGGGATATTAACAAACCCTTATCTCAAAAAGATGGGTCATGGAGACAAAAAATTAGCAAAGAGGTAGCAGAAACTGAAACAAATCTTTGAACAAATGGACCAGGGGGACATATACAGTGTTCCACACAACAACATCTGAATACACATTCTTGTCAGCTGCACATGGAACATTTTCTAAAATAGACAACATATGAGTCCATTGGTCATGCTTAAGTATATGCAAGAAAACAGAAATTATGCCATGCATATTATCTGACCACAGTGCCATGGAACTGGAAACTAATGACAAATGAAACCAGAAAACCCCATAAAATACGGAAATTAAGTAACACCCACCTCACCAACAAATGGGTTATAGATGAAATTAAACAATGTCTATGATACAACAAAAATTCAAGCACAACTTGCAAGAATTAGTGGAATGCAATGAAAACAGTGCTTAGAAGGAATTTTACAGTGGTGAACTCACACATTAAGGAAACAGAACAAGAAAAAATAAATAACCTAATGCTGCACCAAAAGCTTCTAGAGAAAGAAAAGCAAACCAAGTCCAAAGACCAAAGATGTGAGGAAATCATAAAGATTGCAGTAGAAATTAATGCAATTGAGATAAAGAAAAGAATTAATGAATAAAAAAAAAATGGTCCTGAGGGTTGGCCAAGTAGTTCAACAGATTAAAGCACCTTCAAGATGGCTCAGGGTCCAGACATTTGATACCCTTCTCTGCCTTACTGGCCCTGCCCCAGTGCGCACTGAGTTGGCAAATGAGACTGGGTGGTGTGTGTCTATAATTCTAGGTCTTCAGAGGCTGTAAACAGGTGAATCACTATGAGTCCGATCTAGTAGTGAGAGCCTGAACACTCTGTAGACCCTACCCTAAAATATAAAAAAGCTGTTTATTCAAAAATTTAAATAAATAAAATTGATAAATCCTGGCCAAGCAATTCAAAAAGAGTAAAGAAAAACTCAAATTCAAGCAATAAGGAATGAAAAGGCTGAAATTACTATAGGCCCTTTTGTAATTTAGGTGGTCATCAATAGCTACTCTGAAGAGTTTTACACTCACAGAATCAAAGGCACAAGAAATCAACAGATTCCTAGATAGGCACAAAATGCCAAAATTGAATCAAGATAATATAAACACTCTGAAGAATCCAATGTCAGCCATTAAAATTGAAAATGTAATAAAAAAAAATCAGTGAAAAACAAAATCCCAGGTCCAGAGGAATGCATAGGTGAATTGATTAAGAAATTTGAAGATTTAATCCCAATACTCCTCACACTCTACAGTGAAATTGAAAAAGGAAGCAATTCTCCAAAATCATTCCTAAAAATAAGTATTATATTGATACCAAAATTAGAGAAATAGTCAACCAAAAAAGAGAACTACAGGTCAATCTCCTTCATTAACACAAATGCAAAAATCTTCAATAAAATCCTCACAAATAGAATACAGCAAATCATGAAGAATATTATACACCATGATCAGGTAGGATTCAATGAAGGGATGGAGGGAGAGTTCAACATATGCAGATCTATAAATATAATATACTATATCAATAGAATCAAACCTAAAAACCACATGATCATGTTGCAGAAATGGCTTTTGACAAAGTCCAACACTCATTCATGACCAACACCTATAAAAACTTCAAATAAATGGCCTCTACCTCAATCTGATAAAACTCATATATGACAATCCAACAGCCAACATAATTTAAACTTCACTGACCACGTAAGAAACATAAAGTACATGTGTTGGTATATAAGTCTTGCTCTATCTAGGTCTTAACCATTCAGCAAAAAAGTATGAAAATGAAGTATACATCGTGGGGCCATAATATTAAGCTGAGCTATAAATGGCTATGGTCGACAACTTCTTAGAATAACTCACTATTGTTGTGGAATGCTGGACTGTGTTGGATTGTGTTGTCGAGTTCAAGCACCTAAGTTAGTTGAATGACAATGGAGCACCCACCTTTGTCAGGTGCAGACAAAGGAAGGGGTATCGAAAGAAAAAATCATGATGTGTGTATATACACGGTACAGTTGGGATAGATAATGCTGTGCTTCTACATAATCCTATGAGAGGCAAGATTTGCACTAATGGTGGTTGGACAGGATATTATGGGTTTTTTTCTTTTTTTTTTTTTGGCAGAACCGGGGCTTGAACTCATGCCCTTGTGCTTGCCAGGGAAGCGCTTATTCCACTGAGCCATCTCCCCAGCCCCTGGACAGGATATTATGTCGGCTTCTAGTACTACGGTCATCCACTAGGAAAATAATTATTGAATTTTTGATATAATTCAGGTATAAAAAATAAGATAAGTAAACAGCTACACTCTTAATTTACTGATAAGAGACATCTGCTATAATACTGTCTGTAAGTATAATATCATGTATGATACCTTGTATGATAATATACCTTGTATGATAATATACCTTGTATGATTATAATACCTTGTATGATACCAAAACAGTATGAACAGTTTGCAATGCATTACCGAATCTGTCTTGTTACGATGTTTTAAAACTGATTGATATTTGTACTTCAATAAAATAAAAAATAAATTAAAAAAACTATTTTGAATATCAATGAGAATCTTACATAATTGTTTTGAACTGATAATTATGTGCCTTGTGATGAAATTCAGCAAATTACGTTATTATTTAGCAGTCAGTAGAATAATTACATACTCAGTAAATGGCTGAAGTGTTCATAGTGCAGGTAGAGTAGATGGTACCATATAAGAAAGAGTATCACATAGAAAATATAGACCGTATTTAAGAAAATTTATTTTGTTACATTCAAATATGTGTCTCAATATGAAGGCAAATTTATAATATGAGGAAAGATGTATAGAGACTTTTAACCAAACACAAAATGTTTATCCTGCTTCTGCTTAGATCTGTAGTTAAAACTCTGGAAAAATATAAAGCTCCAGGGAATTTAACTCTGGCTTTCATTGAAGGCCTATCAGTGGGAGACTTGAGTGAGTGATAGTATGAGATGGAGCCTTGTGGCTTAAAATAATACATGTTTATTATCTCATGGGTCAGAAGTCAGGCCCAGCTTAGTTGGATATGCTGCTCCCAGGACTCACAAGACTGTAATCTACATGATTTCTGGAGCTACAGTAATCAGATGTGACATGAGAAACATCTCCTTATGAAGTCATTCTGTTTGGAATAATTTTTCTCATATTTCATAAGATGGAATGTCCACTTTCTTAATGGTTATCATCCAGAGGGTGCTATGTGATCACACAGGGAACAAAATATTGCTTCTGATATGGCCTTTTCTGTAGGTCTTCCAAAAATATAGCAGCTTTACTTCTTCATTAAAAAAGGAGTACAAATAACCTTTTATTCAAGTCCAAGAAGATAAGCCTCACTTATATAATTGTATGATGCTGGGGTAATAACCTATCTATCACTGTTGACGTATGCTTTTTTGTGTCTTTTGAAGACAAGATCACACTATGCAGTTCAGGCTGATCTTCAACTCACTGTGTAGCCCAGGCTAGCCTTGAGCTCATGCAATAATCCTTCTTCAGCTTACTGGACTACAGGCATGACCCCAACATGCCTGGGAAAAACACTCCTGCTGAGAAGCATGTCCTAGATGTGTGCATAGACAATGGCAAGGAATTACACTACAGGGTTGAGAAAGACTTTGGATTCCTGTCATTCAGTCTTTTTTCCCTGCCTCTTTTGGGCTTCTAGACAGTTCTTATCTTATGTTTCATTCAGCTAGCAGATATATGAAAAATGTCAATATCTATAATGATCAAATAAAGGCAAATTAAAACCAAAATAAGAGACATTACTTTTAAACTGGCTATTATCACAAAGATGAAAAATAGCTAGTGTTGGACAAGGATGTGAAGAAAAGGCTACATTTATACACTGCTGGTGATTAGTACAGCTACTTTGAAAAAAATATGGAGATTTGCAAAATAACTCAAAATAGATTTAGCATGCAATTATTGTTTTTTACTAACCACAGTATTAGAAACCAATGCATTTTCAAAATTAGAAAATGAACATTAACATAAAATCTATTAAAAATGTTAAAAATATTTAAAAATATGTGTGAATATAAAACACTAAGTCAAAATTATAAAACAAACATGAAGAGCAGCAGAGGTATCAATCTGAAGGCAGCTCAACATGTGGTAATTAATAGCAATTAACACTTGCCACAACAGTTGAACTGCCACCTTAGCTATTCATATGAGGGTCCTATGTAAAAACCATTATATAATCACATCTTCGTCCATGTGCATGCATTTTTAAAACAGAGGTATTTTGGATTCAGGGAAACAAGAATATCCTTGAATAAATTGGAAATATAGCTCATCAAAAAAGGAAAACCTAAAATTTTCATGATAAATTTTAATGGTTTCAATTTGATAACCTTGCAAGCAACACAGGCAATTAGTAAGGGATATCTCTGGGTGTTTGTGTGGATCATGAAAGCATGAACTTGACACAACAGTTGAACTGCCACCTTAGCTATTCATATGAGGGTATATATATATATATATCCTCACCTGTCCTCCCTGACACTGAAATACTTGCCCAGCCAGCATGCAGCATGAAGTAAGCATCTTTGCCCCACAACACCCTTCTTTCATTTTTTTTTTCTGGCTCAAAACCAGCTGACTATTGACTGAATCTTCTGAAACCATGAGCCAAACCATGAACCATTACACATTTCCTTCTTTAAACTGTGACTGGTATGCATTATCCCAGTGACTACAAAATAAATACACCGTTATATCTATATCCTCAGTTACTTTATCCTGACTTTTCTGCGGTAGACATCCAAGGTTAGTAAAAATATAACCTCTAATTTGTGTATTTCAAAAAATTTTGTGTGAATGCAACAATCAATATTTCTATTGATTTAAATGCATAGAATTCATATGTTTTGTCCAAATATGTTAAGAAATAACAATTACTAAAATTACAATTAATAATCTGTGCCCAATATTATAAAATGTACTGTATTAAAAGTAATTTTGTTTAAATATGAAAGTATTATCATGATGATAATGAAAATACTTATTAGATACAAATTACTGAATATTTATTACTTCCAAGACACTTAGTTGCATTACATTGTAATGACAATAACTGCTCTCCCTTTAATATGCGCTACCAGGTACTATCTTAAGTATATTAAACATATTACTTTATAAAATCTTCACTGTCATCTTGTGAAGTTCCTGTTTGATGATATTGTATTTTGGAGGCAGAGAAAGAAAGTTATAAAAGTTAAGTAACTCTCTGAAGGTCATGAAGTTTAGCTTGTGAAGTCAGGATTTGGATCAAGGTCTACTGACCACCAAAATTATGGTTAGTCTATCTGTTTGTGGGACCTATTTATCTATCTATATCTATATCATCTATATCTATATCTATATCTATATCTATATCTATATCTATATCTATATCTAATCTATATCTATATCTATCTGCCTATTGTGTCCTAGGGTCCCAAATATTATTCAGTTTTAAATGTACTTGTTTTGAATCTATCAAGATCTAAACAATAATGTTGAGCTTATAATTGCAAAGACATTCTTGTTGTTTCTTTCCTCACACACTCACATCATCTAATCTATTGTGATAGCCTAGTGAGTCTGATATTGTCATCAGAGAGGAGCACTGACTTACATTTAGAAGTTACGGAAGCTTCTTTGTAGACACACTACTCTTGAATTTAACATGATTTTTGGCACTGTTTTCTTTTATGTACAATTAAACATCACTCAAACAGGTTACTTAAAACTGAATCACTAGTTTCATGGGTTACTTTGTTGGATAATTCAGGTATCATAGTAATATAATATGTATATTAGAGATCATTATATGCTATATGAAGTGTCTCTGGCTGATATCTCAGTATGTCCTGAATGTTGAAAAAGATCAACATGAAGTTCAAATACGTCCTCTCAACAGATATAATCCTCCACTGAATTTACATTTTGGTGGTTAATATAAAGTACTTGCTCTCAGAAGAAAAAAAGCAGACACCAAAATTTAAAGACCCAAACCAAAAATGGGCAGCTGAGATGAATATACACTTTTCAGATGAAGAAATACCAATGGCAAGCAAATATATGAAAAAAAGTTTTACATTCTTGATCATTTGAGAAATTCAAGTTAAAACAACACTGAGATTTCATTTTGCTCCAAAAGGAATGGCTATCATCAAATATATAGCCAATAACAAATGCTGGAGGGGATATGGGGGAAAAGGGACCTTTCTCCACTGTTGGTGGGAGTGCAGACTGGTACAATCGCTATGGAAATCAGTGAGGAAATTCCTTGAAAATCTAGAATTGGAGACCTCATTCAATCTAGCTATCCTCCTTCTGAGAATTTTCTCAATAGAACTGAAAACATCATACTTTAATGACATATGTACCCCAATGTTTATAGTAACAAAAATTTTGATAGCTAAATCTTGGAAACAACCAAAATGCCCATCACCTGAAGAACGGATGAAAAAGATGGGGTATTTTTATACAATGGAGTATTAATCAGCTATAAAGAAAGACAATCTCAAACACTTCATAGGTAAGTGGATACAACTAGAGGCTATACTCATAAGTGAAATAAATCAGACCCGTATATGCAAACATTGATTGACTCCTTAGTGTGAGAACTTGAAAGAGAAAATAAATAGATATGGGGAGAGGGAATGGACATATTTAAAAAGAAGGAATTACTGAGATGAGGAGAAGGACAAGAGAAGGAATGGGGGAAAGAGATTATTATGATTAATAATCTGCTCAATACTATAACTTTAGCTTAACAAGAGAGGGAGTGGGGGAAAGAGATATATCTATATATGTGAACAGGTTGGTTTGAACAACTGTACTGTGGATTTCTGCTGGCCAATGGAAAGGAGCAGTTAATGCTTAATAAGTTTTGTCTTCTTTTTTCAATTCTTTTTCTTTTTTCTATCTTCTGTCTTTCTCATATATATATTTTTTCTTCTTCCAATTTTGTATATCTACTACTATGGACAACTAGTTGAAAGACACCATGATGCATTACAACAAATATTGTGAAATTCATATTATTTTTGTTAAGTGAAATTCAGTATCAATTGTAAATTTCTGTTTTAATTCTAATTTACACTCTCTTTAAAAATTAAAAATTATTTGCTTTCAGTGTGAAGCTATATCCGTTTAACCATAGCTTCCTGGAAACTTTAGTTGACTTTAGTCCACAAGAAGCAAACAACACTGGGTGTAGGGGTGACATGCAGACAGGGACAGCAGGAGAGGAAAAGACAGAGATAGACAGACAAACAGACAGACACAGAGAGAGACAGAGACAGAGAGAGACAGAGACAAAGATTTGGTTTCTTTAATATGTTTATATTTTTATTCCAGAAAAATACAGCAGAACCTTATTTGGAAAATCCTTATTTCCCTGAAGAAGCCAGAGGATATTTTTAGTTTTAAATTTTTTAAAATGTCCCTCCTCCTTTCAAAAGGAGGAGGGACATTTTATGGAAAGAAACCTAAAATACAAGGTTAAATACAGTCAGTACTAGTTTTAACCAGAAGTCACTAGATTTACATAGCCCATTTGATTAGGCTGCACCCTAGTTCCATTATAAGCATTCCTGGACTTTAAGATATAGAATAGGTCAATCGTGTATTTACTACTAATGCATAATATGTATATAATATAGAGATATTCTGGAAAATTTATAATCGGACCAAGAAAATTACATGGGTTTGTAAGTCTTGATAGTATAAAAAAGTTGTATTATGAAAGTCTTATTCATATAGTATGCATTTATTGAAAGTCTATTATATGTCAGAGCCAAGGGATAAACCACCTTGGTGAGCATAATGGATGTCATCCATGGTTTCTTCCTTTATGTAGTCCAGATAAAAAGAAAAGTAAACAACAAGTCGTAATGCAATGTTGTAATTGCTATATTAAGAGTGAAGCATTCTGAAATAGGACACTAAATTAAAACCTTGGGCCCAAAAGAATGTTTCCTGGAGAGAGGGTGTTTCATCCAGCATAACCAGCATGTATGATCAACTGGAGAGGTGAGAGAAAGTTAACATCAGGAAGAAAACATGAAACAATGATAACCATGCATTTACGAAATTAAAATTTCAAAAAGGGGGAAAGGGATACAGCTCGGCAGTGTAGTATCTTCCTGTCAAGTGCAAGGTCCTCAGTTTGATTATCAACACACCCCCTAGAATAAAAAGAAACATAACAAAAAAGTTCAATGAAGCTGAGACAAAGCATGGAATGAAAAAAGAAAGAAAGAAAGAAGAAATAAAGCTGAAACAATTGGAATACACACTACACATTTTGTATAACATACTAATGATTCTAGGAGTTATCTTCATTGCACACTGAATGGTAACATACCTAAACATAGCTGCTGGAAAGTGCATGGACTGACCACAAGTAGAACAAGGAGTCATAGGGTACTCTGTGCAGAATTTCAGTACAAGAATTAAACTGCATAATTGCAGGGTAAGTTTTGGAGGTTCAGATGACAAAGTTTTATGCTTTATTAGCTATTGGCGCAAAGATTGGTATGGGATGATCTTAAGGTCAGTAGCTTAAGGAGATGACAATGCCATTTGAGATGGAGCACAGAGAACAAATAGAAAACATATGTGATGACAGGCTTGCCAAGATGCAATATATGAATATGCTGTTTCAGTTATTTTTCTCATTGCTGAGACTAATGTCCTACAACCTTAGTTAAAGGAAGAAAGGTTTATTTAAAATCATATTTTATATTAATTTATTTTATTTTATTGAAGAACAAATAGCAAAGAAACACCTTCAAATCAAATTAGTAGGACAGATTCAACAACTAATACATTGTATATTGTTTTTGTAGTGGCTTTTTGTTGAACAAGGTGCATACATGATATTCTATCTACAAACACTATTAGAGCAGATGCCTCTAATCAATGAATTAAGAGAATGTAGTTGCACACCTATATGTTTTATAGCTGAATTATAGTACAGTTCCAGTAATACTTTTTACATTGTTATCTTCCTAGTGGTTATGGGCATCTGAGGTGAATACACACTTCTCAGAGGACGAAATTAAAGAAGCAAATGAATATATGAAAAAATGCTCCACATCGCTAGCCATGCTTGAAATGCAAATAAAAACAACACTGAGATAACATCTCACTCCAGAAAGAAGGGCTATCATAAGGAAATCAACCAACAACAAATGTTGGAGAGGTTGTGGGGAAAAGGGAACACTTCTCCACTGCTGGTGGGAATGTAGACTGGTACAACCATTCTTGTGGAGGTCAGTGTGGAGACTCCTCAAAAGAGTAGGACTGGAAATCCCATTCAAGCCAGCTATCCCCCTACTGGGAATTTTCCCAAAGGATCTGAAAACACTGTACCATAGTGATATATGTGTACCTATGTTTATAGCACTGCAATGTGTGATAGCAAAATCTTGGAAACAACCAAGAAGTCCATCACATGAGGAATGGTTGAAAAAGATGTGGTATTTCTATATAATGGAGTATTACTCAATTATTAAGAACGATAAGTTTGAAGCATTTATACTGAAGTGGATGCCACTTGAACATATACTCATAAGTGAAATAAACCAGACACACATTTGTAAATATCATAT